>JAODAL010051371.1:0-26717 GCA_025379985.1 Phyllomedusa bahiana
TGGGGGGAAAAAGCACAGCTCCCATCCCCACTTCAGAAGCGTCAACTTCCACAATAAATGGACCAGGGAGTTAACAAAGCATTTCTTAAGTTGTGCAAATGCCTGCTCAGCTTCTGGGGCTCAATGGGTCAAGTCAGACCCTTTCTTGGTGAGATCAATGGCTTAGATAGGCCGGAAATTTTTTAAAATAAATTTACAGTAGTAATTGGAAAAGTCCAAAAACCACTGGAGAGCTTGGACGTTAGTGGGGCGTTCCCAGCTTTCAATAGCCATAGGTCCATACAAAAAGATAATGTGATAATGTATCCCAAAAAGGTTACCCTTTGTACCCCAAACAGGGGACCCACGATCTGATTGAACAGATCAGGGATCAAGGAAAGGGGGTACTGGTTTTGGACTGTAGAGTTAAGCTCCCAATAGTCTATATAGGGTCTGAGCCCACCGTCCTTTTTCTTCACCAAAAAAACACACCCCCATTAAGAATTAGAAGAACAGATGTGCCCCTAAGAGAAGATCAGTCCCTTAGGGTATTTAGACCCAGGAGGGAGTTCAAAATTGCTGTCGTAAGGTATATGGGGGATAACAAATCAGCAGATTTATTGTTGAAAACGTCGACAAAATCAGAGATGTACTTAGGCAGCCTGGCTTCATTCATTTGACATTCAGATAAATGTAAAGAAATACAGTGGGAGGAACATTGAGGCCCCCATTTTATCAATTCTCTTTTGCTCCAATCAAAGATAGGGTTATGAATACCCATCCAAAGGATACCCACAATGATATCAGAGAACAGATTTTCCATAAAAAAAGTCACAAACTCAGCATGAATAGAGCCAGTTAAATATACCTGAGGGGTTTTAAAACGGATCCTTTCCCCCTGCCAAAGGGATAAAATCTACTCCAATAATAGGGAAAGGACGGTCCAGCTCCACCAAATCCAGGCTCAAAGTCTAAACAAAAGCAAAATCAATGAAGTTAGCAGCTGTCCCAGAGTCTATCTGGGCCTGCCCAGAAACAGACAAACACCCAAAAAATAAGAAAAACAGGCAATAATTCTTTGGAAATAGGTTCGGAAGATATCTGACCGCCTGAGTGGTCCCCCCAACTACCACTCATACCCTGGACTTTTTCTAGCGGAGGCCAGATTCTGATGGGGTCAGTTCCGTAGGAAGTGACCTGGTTTGCTGCAGTACAAATAAAGGGTGTTTTCGAGCCGGTATTCCCTCTTAGCCTTAACATCAATGGCCCCTAGCCGCATCGGCTCTTCTCCAGATGTAGAAGGGGGAGAGACAGATTTTTTTATCAGAAACAGAAGATGACAGAGAAGACACAGAGGGGCGATCAGGGCCTGATTTCTCCTTATGTCTCTCTTGGAGCCTGCAGTATATGTAGACCGCCAGAGCAATTGCCAGTTCTAAAGTGCCAGGGTTGGGATGGCTGACCCAGACATCCCAGGTCACACCACCCTGCAGTCACACACCACTTGCAGATATTTGTGCAATACTCCGCCGCCAAATGTTTTTCCTTATGTATTGTCAGGAGCTGAGATTCCGCAAGTGTTATGTGGTTCAGTTCAGAGTAGATAGCTCCCAAGGACTAAAATAATCTGTCCAAGGAAGAATACTCCTCAGCATCTGGAAAAAGCTTAAGGGCCCATTCTTGGGGGGGTCTCCCTTCGAAAGGGAGACCACAAACCCCACTATTTGGACCTGAGAGGCCAGGGGGCTTTACCCAAAAATAAAGCAGACACGCCTCCTGGAACATCTCAAATTTCTCATGATCTCCAGAGAAACGATCCAGGAGTAGCATATTAGGTTTGTGGATAACAGGTGGCTTCTGGACGGAAACAACAGGGTATGCAGCTGCTGCTTCGGCCTGCTGTTCAGAAAGCACATGAACCTGATTTACCAATTCGGAAACCAGGCCCGTCAAAACCTCCATCCGGTTTGCAAGATCCTGGATGGTAATCTTACTGAACTGGATAAAAGTAAGTGGGCTTGCTATATCAAGGGAGGATAGGTAGGAGAGAGAAGACAGTAAACCCTAATACAAGTCTCCCCCAACTGTCATTACCTACTTGCCGGTCTAAACATAAGTGGTCAGCGACAACTGGACGACGTTCCCTGCTTACGCTAAAGTGTACACAGAGACCAAATAAAACAAACACAGAAGAATAGTCATACAGAAAAGGGTCAGAAGCCAAGTGGGCAAAAGCAGTACAAAATTAGCAAGAATGCAGATGGTCAGAAGAGAAAACAAGAGGTCAGAAGTCCAAAATTAGCAATCCAAAGAATACTTATCCAAAGAATACTTATAGCAAGCACTGAGTAGAGGGAGGGCTAACGGTATTCTCATAGGATTTCAGAGTCCTGGTCCAGGACACAATTGGATCGGCTCTCTGACATCCAGACCACACACATCACAGACTGGTAAGGGAGGATTACAAGTGGTGAAAGATCTGTCAATCACAACTAGCTTTAACCGTCTGGAGCCCAGAACAAAATTAACAGTAAAAACAGAATTCAAAATTCAGTTAATACAGCAGGTAAGATGGTAACATAGAGCAGTGTTCAGACCAGTGCAAGACAAAATACAATAAAGTACAAAATCATGGTCAACAGTGCATCCGCCGCCGTACTTTATGGACAGATAATGGTGCAGAAGCCTGAACGGGCTTGGATGTAACAGGTTTGTCAACTGGCTTGTCTGATTTTTCTTTCTTTTCCATGAGATGTGTACTGTTCTAATCCATCCTTTCCCTGTGCTATTGGTAGGTTCCCTTATCTGCAGCTCAGTAGCAGTACTTCCTGTCACCACTGTTTCCCTTTTCCCTGTGAATTTACAAATCCCAAGATCCTTTGCTGTGGTTTGTCTGTATCCCTCCGTTTCAATTTCATTCTCAGTGCACTGCCATTGTTTTCTCTCTTATGTTAAAAGCCTTGAGAGGCCTTGAGGGGCTGTGGATTCAAAGACTGTCCTAATGATAGCCAAACTCCTCTGGCCACATGATCTCCTGGGCTCGTCACAGAACTGTTCCCTATGTTGATGCAGAAAGCAGAAAGCACACAAACATTAAACAAAAGTTCATTACAAAAGTGCCTAAGTTTGGGAAAGGTATTATTAAGAATATAAGACCTTATATATGGAAGTTTCTAAGGGTAGGTTCACACGGTTTAATGCCAGCGTATAGCGGCCATCATGTACTTCTAAAGAGCTCTGTGCCGGCCCTCATTCCCTTCTGTTCCATGTCATGTCACTTCTTTCTCTCGGCATATAAGAGGAAAATGTCTGCTTATCATAGCACTCAATCAGTGCTATGATTTTACCGTAATTGCGGGCCATACTTCGGCCGTATTGCAGTGCAAAGAAGAAAAGTTTTCAGATAGAAAAGCTGACTTAGCTTACATTACTCTGCCCAGTTTATGTGTACTATGCAGCTGTGAAATATCTCAATGATTCAGGGAGGTGTCAATGCTTTTTAACATGACATCACTGATGGCGAGAGACACAGATGCTTTTACTGTGACGAGGTTATTAGCACACTACTTAGCACAGTACTGGGAACACTACTGATGTACATTTAATGAATGACTGCACAGAAAAAACCTGCCCCTGACATTAAGTTGATCTACTTTACTCTCAAATTCCCTTCTTAGCTTGTATGAAAAGGTTATTAACATTTGTCTGAAAGATTTTCTGGTATGGGAAAGATGAGTATTGTAACTATCCAGTATGAGCTCCTACAGTGTTATTACCATACTTACTGTAACATAGGCCTTAGGCCTCGTTCACACGGCTTATTTTGGGACTGATTTCAGCCGTATTACGCGCCGTATTTGCGCTCCAATACGGCTGAAATCAGTCCCAGGCATTACGGTAATCCACAGTTCTCATAGAGAACTATGGATTCCATCTCCCGTACGTGCTCGGCGAATCCGCCGGGCGGGGAGAAAGTGACATGCACATTATTTACGGCGTGTACACGCCGTGGATAATGAAAGTCTATGGGGTCGGCGAGCTGCCGGCCCCCCGCCCCCGCTGCACGGCAGCCAGCGTAATTGCGGGGCGAAATCCGTCACCGCAATTACGTTGGCAATAAGCCGTGTGAACATTGCCTTATGCACCAAACACGGCACTTTTGAAGGCGCCAAAGATATGCTAAGCTAGGCAGACCTCATGCCAGCTTTATGAACCCACATACGACAGGTTCATAGATACTCAACATTGAAGAAATACCTTAGCACTCCATACGTCAAGTGAAAAGTTTTATTGAAACATCATTAAAGTGAACATATCTCCAAAGCAAATGGTATATAGAAGCATACGATATCCAGACTTTACGGAAAATTTTCGGCCATATTGGCCGTCCTCAGTCCTGTCTGTGATAAGAGACATGTATAAATACAAGATAGAAATAATACATAATACATAATAATATATAATAAATAAAAGCTGGGAGATATTCCAAAAACAAAATTTATACAGAAAACAAAAATATAAAAATATATCGCAAAAATAAATAACATAAAAGGGAAAATAAGAAATTTGACAACCCTACCTATAGCACCCACGGATATTTCTATCAACATACATATGGTGTGCGGCATCCGTTCGACAAGGTTCATAGATACTGTCACATTCTACACTCCTCTATATCGATTTAAAACTGACATGTTGAGGGCAAGTTTCATACATGTCACCCATATGTGGGTTCATAAATCTGGTGTGTGGTATACCTTGCATAGCATAGCATATTTTTGACACATTTAAAAGCATAATGAGCCAAATTTTGGCGTACCACTGTTCATACATCTATCAAACAGGGCTATGACAAGTTTTGTGGCTCAAAGCACACAGCCCTGTTCAAACATGTTGCCTTAGGTGATTTTAAATAATTTCTTAAAAGGATTGTCTCATTACAAGGATTGCTTTTTATGTTAAAGATCTTGCAAAAACAAGTCACTTTGCAATATATGTCCATTAACAGTATCATACCTATTCTGAGATATCCCCTCTTGTATGGTCTGCATCAGCTATTCTGATAGGCTGTCAGCAGTGGTTGCTATAGCTACAGACCTGGCTTCTACTGCAGCCTAGTGGAAGCTAGTAAACACGCCCCTGAATTCAAAGTGAAACCAAGAAAACAGGACTAAGGTGAGATGAATCAATGTAGTGAGACAACCGTTTTAAGTCTTCCTGAATTCAAGCTCAATCCCCAGTGTGGCAAATATGATTTGGGACTACTCAGTTTCATGCCAAACAAATATATCTGAGCCTTTTGGTTCAACGTGTTTTCAGAAGTTTTCAGAAAGAATTCTGGCTAAGCCTGGATTATTTGACCTTAGAAAGAAGGAATGTATTTGTATTGCTAAGCTGTGTTTTAGCTCCAGTGATGTAGGGAGGTATGAATGGTTTTTCAGATGACATCACTTTTGGGCGAGAGACACAGAGGCTTTTACTGTGATTGGATCATTATCACACTACTTAGTACAATACTTCCAAGAAAGATTTCTAATGCACATTTAATGTATAATCGCGAAAAAACTCTAACAACTGGCATCTAGTTGATTTACCGTACACTTGATTTCCCATCTTAGCTTGTAAGAAAACGTAACCAACATACGTCTGAAACATTTACTGGTATGGGAATTTCTTTTTTCTGGAGATACTAATTGTGAGTTGCTATAATGTTGATACCATATTGTAAGAGTTTAGGGGTTGACCAGTATTAGAAAATTATTTTCTAAATAATATATTTCCTATTTGATTTTTTTTTAATGTACTTTAGTATATTTTTTGTGGGCTTTCTGCAGTTCTACATCATTGGTTTATTGACAGGAAGCTAGTTCTGCGTGTTTGGACACACAGGAAAGAGGTATATAGTATGTTGTGCCCAGGAGATCATGTGAACAAATGAGTTTGTCTTTTTTTGTGAAACCACAAGTCTTTGATCCTGCCAACCTGGGCTTTTAACATGAGAGAGGAAACAGGGCTTGTACTAAGACTGAGATTGGGGAAGAGGAAGATAGAGGAAACAAAGCAAAGCATCTTGGTCTTGTAGTTTTACAGAGCAAAGTCAAACAGATTTTAAAACAGGAAATGCTGTAGGTTGGCTGAAGAGAAGAAAAAAATGCATACAACACAGAAAAAACCCAAACTGCACAGAAAATGTCATGGGAGATGAACATGGACTTGTGGAAGCCATTAGAGACTTTTTTAGGAACTAAAAACCTCTTTAATCTAGGTAACAAAAACCATTTAAGTGCAGTTTTACAGTGGTCTCTCAACATAAAATAATAATTGCTCCTGGGACAACCATTGTGAGGTGCATCCATAACTATGTGGAAAACTGATGACTGGAGCCCCAAAATATCAGCAAAAATTAAAAAATGAAGATTAAAGAGAATTAAGCAGATAAGCAAGTCCTTTCATATAACAGTCAGGAAATGCTGCTTAAAGCTGGAAATCATTTTCTACAATGAGGAAAGGAGCTTCTTTGTCTCATGTACTGTAAACACAATGTACCATAAAAAAATAAAATGGGTCACTTGGTACCCAAAGGAGCTAGTCATCCTAGCATATGTAAAGAGCAGTACAGGAGATGTAGTACCGCACTGTACTGTAGAGAGGTGTTACTAGACCGCCAATAATAGCATGTATAAAAATGTTTTATTAGTAAAATGTTCTTGAAAATTGGTTGTAACTTCCATTTAATCAAATGTGCCGTAGATCAGTAATGTCTGTTACAATATAAGTTGAAACAACACTCAACATACATTGTCGCAGGAACAACCATTGTTTGTTGAAATAGGGTATCCCGAGGCTATTGTGACTTGGGGGATCACTGGACTGGAACTTTATGGTGTTTATTTTTATGATTTTATTTTCAGTTTTGCTCAAGCTCCAATGTGGCCAATGTGGTTTGGGAAAAGTCAGACTCATGACAAACAAATCTAATCGGTGATAATTTTAATTAATCTCGCCTTCTCCAGTGTTAACAGTCAGGGGTCAGTGGAACAGTCAGGGTCAGATAGTTACTTTATGGCTGCAGTTTGGCTGTCTGCCTATTAGAAGGGCAAGCAGCAGTGCTAAACCATGAAGGAGATGCATGTGTTGTAATAAAAGGACACCATTGCAGGTAAATGTTAGGGACCGGTCAGGGACACACACACAGACAAGTGGGCCCTGACTCTGATCCCAGCCCCTGTCCCTGCCCCTGTCCCTCCTTAACAGGCCGGCCCCAACCGGAAGACTGATAGCTGCACTGAGATAAGTGCGACACAGACAGGACAAACAGACACCAAACAAAAAGCGTAGTCGGGTGGTCCAAAGTCAGCAACAGTTCAGGCAGCGAGATACAGAGGCGTGAGACAAAGAGGGTAACCAGGGGCAGTCCAAAATCGATAACAGTACGGGCAGCGCGGTACAGAGACGTGAGACAGAAGGGGATAACCGGGGTCCAAAGCCAAAGGTCAGAAGAGCACAGAAACCAAAGAAGCAAAAATGGCGAACTACAAGGGAATAACCTATAGCAGGCAAGGATTGAAGGAAGTGGTGGCTATAAATAGGGAAGGGGAGGAAACAGAGCAGAGGTGATAGGGAGCAGAACCTGTCAATCACCGAGAGAACAGATTAACCCAGAGAGTGCTGGAAAGTTTCTGGCCACGGCGTTGGCCAGGATTCAATTAAAGTCCAAGAAAGAAGACAGTGTTCACACATGATAAAGCAAGGCCGCAGTTGTGGTCGCAGCGGCCTCGCCGACGACCAGAGCCAGACGACACGAACGTGACAGTAAATTTGTAAGAACATTACTGTGGCTAGCAAATATGTTAGATTCTATTGTTAAATTTATAAATAGATAAATTGTATAAATTAAACAAATTTAATTAAAGTTAAATAATAAATTATATATATTCCAAAGGATGCAAATAGGAACTACAACTCGTCCTGTTAAAAACAAGCCAATATTTGGCTTTGTCAATGGAAAAATAAAAAAATTTATGGTTCTTTGAATGTGCCAATTAAAAAAAAATGGTCTTGAAGGTCCGCTACTTAGCCACCGGGTGTTAGCAGATAATTGCAGGTAACACCCGGCAGTTACAGCATGACGGCAAAGACGGCTGCGGCGTCTAAATGAACGGGAAACGGTGCCGCGCACCATTCCTCACTGCTATCGTCACATCAGCGCCGAGATCGCTATGTCCCGATCTGTTAACATGGCAGCTGGAAGCCTTGTGAAGGCTTCCATCGCTGCCATGTTTTCGACCCGGGGCCGCCATGTTGGTACACCCTAATGCATTGTCTATACAATGCATTAGGTTGTAGAAACTATCACATCCCCAAGTGGTGAAGCGCCCTAAAGGAACTCAAAGTTAAAGCAAAAAAAAGAAAAAAGAAAGTTTTAAAGTGTAAAAAAAATAAAAAATACTAAAATTCCAAGTCACCCCCTTTTTGCCATTTTACAAATAAAAAAATAAAATAATAAAAAGTTACACATATTTGGTATTGCTGCGTCCAAAAAAGTCAGATCTATTAAAATATAACATCATTTAAACACCATAGAAAAAAATTCCAAATGTCAACATTTTTTGGACATTTCACGTCCCATAAAAATTGAAATAAACGTAATCAAAAAAAGTCTCATGCATTGCTACCAATCTGGTAGCAATAAAAAGTACACTTCAGTCTGCAAAAAATGCACCCTCACTCAAGTCTATAGTGTTAGTGCAAAAAAAGTTATTGGTTGCAGAAAATGGCGCCGCTGCACAAATTTCAAAAAGAGAAAATGTTTGGAATTTTTTTACGGTACCAAAACATAACGGAAACTGTACATATTTGGTATTGGCGGATGCATATTAACCTGTAGAATATAGATAATACTTCATTTTTTACCAAAGATTGAACACTGTGAAAGTAAAACAGTCGCAAACATGGTGCAAGTATGTTTTCACATTTTGCCCTACTTAGAATTTTTTTGCGGTTTTCCAGTATATTATATGGTAATATGAATTACACCATTAGAAAGTACATCTTGTCCCGCAAAATAAAAACCCTCATGTGTCTATGTAGATGGAAAATTTAAAAGGTTATGGCTTTCAGAAGGCCAGGAGGAAAAAAAACTTAGAGCCATATTATTATGACCGTCCGTCAGGAAGGGTTTAATGTGTCCCACCGTGAGACACATTTAGGTGCCAAAAAAGCATATGTGACAAAATTTGTCTCAATCTCTCGTCTTTGAAAATGACAAGAATTGGTGCACTACTTTTGGGACACATTCTGTTGAGACTCATTAATGAATTTCTTATATAAGTCGGACAGGGCCAACAACAGCTTTTTTTTTGCCTTTAATGGCAGAAAACTGTCGAAGCCCAGTTCATACATATCCCACATTGTGTTTGTGCATTTTGTGACTAAACACTGATTCTCTACATGCCTACCTGCCTCAGTCATCCGAACCTCCCATGTCCATCTCCAAGATTTTTCACGTGCGGCACCAGTTCTCTGGAGCAAGCTACCTTATGCTGTAACAGCTTCATATATATACTATGTAATGTTATGTTTCTTATATTATGTAATGCTGCCACCTCTGGCTAAAGGTTTCATTGTTTTTACATCCTTGCTCCTTTAACCAATTTTCCCATGGTGCATTGTTTCCTCGTCTCCTCCCCTTTCTCTTACATCATGTCCTGCTTCTTCTCTGTCCTCCATCGTGGCTGTGAGCAGACTTACTCATTCTTCACTGTGATAAAGCATTGTGTTTTGACCGCATGGCATATAGTTCTTGAAGGTAAATTAAAACTGTACCTTAAGCAACTCCATTGCATCCTCTCTACATGCAATTGGCAACACGCTGGAACTTAATGTCAGCGAGTTCACTGTCTACCATTAGCTTATGCAAGAGACTGCACTCACAACCTCTCAGGGTCTTCTCTAATGTATATCTGTGGCAGAATATACCTCATACAATCAGGCACACTCATAACCCTCACAGTTTTAAGTGCGCCATGAGAATGCTTCTTCTTAGGCAGGTCTATCAAGATCCCTAATTGTTAATGCCCGGATCTCTGTCACACATACTTATGTCACTCCCTGCACAGGCACTTATCTGTATATAGATGTATGGTCTGGGTGGCAGGTTCATCCGCTTTTTATGTAAACCACCCCTTATTTATGTAACATGGCTGGACCATTGTGTAAACTGAGCACTTTTCACCCTTGGTCTCACCCACACACCCTAATAGATTGTAAACTCTTGTGAGCAGGTTCCTCACACCTTGTGTCTGATCTGTAAGTAGCTTTTTCTGTTTTCTGTTTGTTTTTTGTTTGTACTTATACCCCCTAAATTGTAAAGTGCTGCGGAATATGTTAGCACTATATAAATAAAGATTATTATTATTATTATTATTATTATTATTATTATTATTATTATTATTATTATTCTCTCCTCTGGGCCACTCCCATTGTCTCCTAGGAAGACATGTATGATTGGGTTTTTCACCCTTTCTGCGCCTAAGTGAGCAGTCTACGATGTTTAATGCGCCTAATGAATGTGTTAGGTGCATTGTTCATAAGACTCGACACTTTCTAATGTGCCTAACATGAGTGGGCGTTCTGGGGGGCGTGTTGCACCACACTCGTAATATTAGACACGTATATGATTGTGGTTCGGCAAAACTAGGCGCACTACTGCTTGAACAGGCAGACCTATTTCAATGTGGTCTGCTTGAGCCATTGAAAATTACAAAGAGCTTAATAAAATCTGTAAAAAAGTGATAAAAGCAGCTAAAATTCAAAATGAAAGGCAAGTGGCCAAGGACAGCAAGACAACCCAAGAATTTCTTTAAGCATATAAATGCCAAAAAGAAAGTCGGAGCATGTAGGTCCCTTAAATAACAGTAATGGGGAACTGGTCACTGGGGACCAGGAGAAGGCAGAGGTACTAAATAGGTTCTTTAGCTCTGTATATACTAACGAGGAGAAAGTAGTTGATGAGGGCGGGCCCAGTGCAGATGTAAGTGGTGCCAGTACTGTTAATACATCATCTGCTATAATTAATTGGCTCAGTGTAGAAAAAGTCAAAGTCAAGTTAAATAAACTGAATGTGAACAAAGCTCCAGGCCCTGATGGCATACACCCAAGAATTCTAAAAGAGCTCAGCTCGGTTGTCAGTGTGCCTCTGTATATGATATTTAGAGATTCTCTGGTGACTGATATAGTGCCAGGAGACTGGCGCAAGGCAAATGTGGTTCCCATCTTCAAAAAAGGCTCCAAGTCTTGCCTAGGTAATTATAGACCAGTAAGTTTAACTTCTATTCTGGGAAAAATGTTTGAGGGGCTTATAAGGGACTATATACAGGAATATGTGGACAAATACAATATTATAAGTAATTTCCAGCATGGTTTTACTAAGGACAGGAGTTCTCAGACCAACCTGATCTGTGTATATGAGGAGGTGAGTAGAAGTCTGGATAGCGGGGCAGCTGTGGATATTGAGCTTTTAGACTTTGCAAAGGCATTTGACACTGTCCCTCATAAGCGTTTGTTAAGTAAATTAGAATCCAATGGGTTAGAAATAACAGTTTGTAATTGGTTTAAAAACTGGCTACTGGATCGTACTCAGAGAGTGGTGGTAAATGACTCCTACTCTGAGTGGTCACCTGTTATGAGTGGTGTGCCACAGGGCTCAGTATTGGGTCCTCTTTTATTTAAATTTTTATTAATGATATAGTGGAAGGGATCAATAGCACGGTTTCGATTTTTGCAGATGACACCAAGCTATGCAGGGTAGTGCAATCAATGGAAGATGCTCATAAATTGCATGCAGACCTGGACACACTGCGTCTTTGGGCATCCACTTGGCAAATGAGGTACAATGCGGATAAATGTAAGGTTCTGCATCTGGGTACAAATAATCTGCAGGCATCATATGTCCTAGGGGAAGAAAAAATTGGAGAATCACTTGTTGAGAAAGATCTGGGTGTTCTTGTAGATCATAGATTACAGAACAGCATGCAGTGTCAATCAGTTGACTCTAAGGCAAGTAAGATATTGGCGCTTATTAAAAGAGGCATGGACTCGCGGGACAAGGATGTAATTCTACCGCTGTATAAAGCATTAGTGCAACCTCCCTTAGAATATGCTGTTCAGTTCTGGGCCACAGGTTATAGAAAAGATGTAATGGAGCTTGGGAGAGTGCAAAGACGAGCAACCAAACTTATAAGGGGAATGGAGCATCTTAGTTATGAGGAGAGGTTAGAAGAATTTAACTTATTTAGTCTTGAGAAAAGAGGGCTCCGGGGGACATGATCAATTTATATAAATATGTAAATGGTCCCTACAAAAAGTATGGGGAAAAATTATTTTATGTAAAGCCCCCACAAAAGACAAGAGAAAATTTCCTTCGGCTAGAGAAAAAAGTATTCAATCTCTAGAGGAAAAAAACGTTCTTCACTGTAAGAACTGTAAGTCTGTGGAAGCCTGAGGAGCTGGTCACAGCAGGAACAGTAGAGAGTTTCAAGAAAGGCTTAGATAACTACCTGAAACAATAGAATATTAATGCGTATGTAGCTATTAGACAACAAAGTGGAATTCGTTTAGAATTTCAGGAAAACTTCTATTCTGAACGAAGTCGAAGTTTGGGGTGATTCGCGGGAACGAGGGTGTTTTTGATTGATAAAATGGCTGCGAGCACATAGCGTTACATGGGAGGAAGAAAGGCATAGCCTACATGACATGTGCAGAGATGAAGCCAATCAGGCCCGGCGGTTTCTTACATCACCGCACTCTGCTTATGATATCTCATACTAAAGAACCACTTTTAAACGCGATTTTTGGGGGGGGTCACAGCTTGGCTCAGAGACGCTTCTCTTTCGTTCAAATTTGATTTTGTGGGTTATTGGGCTGAATCCCTGTGTGTCCAATGCCTGCTATAATTTTTTTCTATCGCTCAGTTCTTGACACATTGAAAAATCCAAGGGTTTTCTAAGCCTTTCCTGTTGCATTCATTAAAGAAACAGCGTTTTTACAATCCAAATACCATTTTAAATTTTTTGTTGCTCATTTTTTTTGCGCAAATTTTTATCCAGGGGGTTTAATTAACTTGTTCTGCTGTTGTGGGAAATAAAAAAAATGTTCCTTTTCACCGCCCAAAAAAGAAATTTCCTGTAGCATAAATTCATATCCGAAAGGGTTAATTACAATTTTTCGTTTTTGTGTTTTCCGAAAAACACGCCGTTTTAAAAAACCTACAAAGCTGGTAAATTTTTGGCAGCACATTTCTTTTGCCCATTTTTCATCCCAAGGGTTAACTAAGTATTTTTCTGATTTTTTTTGTAAAAGAAACGTTCTTTTTCACCGCCAAGAAGTTTTGCCTGACATAATTTATATCCCAAATTAATTAAGCCTGTTTTTGCTTTCATTTCGTAAAAACACAGTGTTTTTAAACGGCACATACAAGTCAATCTTTCCTGCCCATTTGGGGAGCGCAATTTATATCCAGGGGTTACCCAAGCTTGTTAGTGGGCTCATTTGGAGTCAAATACAGAGTGTGTATTTATCATATACAGATATCTTCATCAAACAGTGTCTGTACATTTTAGAACAAAGAGTATGTCAGACAGAGAGGTGGCAGGCTCTTCACCTGCGAGTGGCAGTGGCACCAACATTCCTGGAGCAGGCCCAGGTCGCAGCCTACAAGGATACGTCGCAGCAGGGGTCACTCGGTGAGGTCAGAACTGCCGCTGTCATGCCGTGTGTTGTTCAGCAACCCAATGGTTCTTGATTGTTGACTAGGTCATCCACTTCCTCCCAGATGATGTCTGACAACCCCAGCCAAGAATTGGTGGGAACGTCAGACACAACCCTTAGTTGGCATGGCCCAGGAGCGGGTCAACGCCCCTCACCTGTCCTCAACTCGCCTCTGTCCCATCTGGTTCCCTCAGCCAGAGATCTATTATGTGGTCTGGGCTCAGCGGCACTATATAGCGAGGATGAACAATTTGAGGAGGGCAGTCAGCAGCTACTTGGCAGCGAAGAAATGGGGCCAATATCCCCTGCTTCTTGCATCATGGCGGAAAAGTATAGATGTGGAGAGTGGCATGGGAGGTCATGTTGTGAGGGGTCAGCCTCTGCATACCAAGACCGGTGATGAGGACAGCAGTGACGATGAAATACAAATTGATGATGATTTAGCCAACCGCACTTGGTAGCCGGGTGAAGCAAGGGCTTCATCATCGTCAGGAGGAGAGGGCGTCAGCTTGCGCGTCAGGCAGCGGCGCAGCCAGCAAGTGGGTTGTGTGGGGTAGAAAACCCGCTTCGCAGGTCCAAGAAAGTAGCGGCACAGGGGCCCAGCGAGGCAGCGGCGGTAGTAGTCACTCAGTGTGAAGCGTTGGCGGTAAAATCAGCTACTCGGCGGTGTTGCAGTTCTTTGGTAAGACACTGGAGGAGCCGAATATGGGTATATGTAGAATCTGTGGGCAGAAACTGAATCGTGGCCAGGGAGCTAACGTTGGCACCACAGCCCTGCGTCAACACATGCAGCGTCACCATCCGGTGACCTGGGAAAAACGTGGCTGAGATGTGGTGGTCCATCCTGCCGTCGCAGCAACAGCAGCAGCGCCCAGTGGCACACATGCCATTGCAGCCAGTAAAGGTTCCACCACCTCTGCAGAAGGGAGCTGTTTCTCGTTGCCATCATCTCCCGGTCCAAACGCTCCTGCTCCTCGCTACTCATGGCGCCAGCAGTCGTTCATCAAGGCAATTGCAAAGAGACAACAGTATGCGTCCAACCATCCTAAGGTGTAGAAGCTGACCGTGCTCCTGTCCAAGTTGTTGGTACTGCAGTCCCTCCCTTTCCAAATGGTGGACTCTGCACCGTTCAGAGAACTAATGGCTTGTGCCGAGCCGAGATGGAGAGTTCCAAGCCATAATTTATTTTCCAAAAAGGCAGTATCAGCACTTCATAAATATGTAGAACAGAAGGTGGGCCAGTCCTTGAGCTTATCGATTTGTTCCAAAGTACACGGCAGCGTGGACTTCTGGAGCTGTAACTATGGTCAGGGCCAGTACATGTCCTTTACGGCCCAGTGGGTAATTGTGCTTCCTGCCCAGGCACACCAACAACTTGGACAGGAGACGCCGCATTCTCCTCCACGTTGTCAAACTGCGGCTCCTGTGCCAATGTCCGCCTCCTCCTCCTCCTCCACCACCACCATCATCTCAGCCTCCACAAGTACTGCACCATCTTACCACATGTGTAGGGCACAGCGGTGTCACGCAGTTCCACACCTGGTTTGCCTCGGCGAACAAAGTCACACAGGGGAGGAACTGCTCCGCGTCATGCAGCAAGAAATCGATGTGTGGCTTTCTCCGCGCCAACTGCAAATCGGAACCATGGTGACGGAAAATGGGAGTAAAATGGTGTCCGCGCTGCACTGAGGAGGGATGGTCCTTGCGCCCTGCATGGCGCACATGTTCAATCTGGTTGTGAAAAGGTTCCTGAAGTCCTCCACCGATCTTCAGAAGATTCTAAATATGGGCAGGAAACTGTGCATGCACTTCATCCATTCCTACAAAGCCAGGAACACCCTCCTCGAGTTACAGCGGCAGAACGGCCTCCCCCAACACACTCTGATATGCAATGTTTCCCCCTGTTGAAATTCCAGCCTGCACATGTTGGACCGACTGTATGAACAGAGAAAGGCCAATAACGATATTTTGATGATCCAGGCGGACAGGAGTACTCCCCTGTGTAACTTTGATGTCAGCCAGTGGCAGCTCATGCGTGACACCTGCCATTTGCTGAGGCAATTCGAGGAGGCGACATTATTTGTCAGTCGCCAGGACTACGGGATGAATAACGTCATTCCACTGCTTCATGTCCTGGAACAGATGCTGAAAAATCTGTCTGGGCAGGGGACTGGAGATGTGGCGACTACATCTCGTGGCCACATGAGTCCGGTGGGGACTGAACTGGAGGAGGAGGAGGAGGAGGACAGTGGAGCAGAAGCATTGTCCGTGAAATAAGTGGATTTTCTACCCAGGTGACAAGAGAGGAGGAGCAGGAGCAGCTGGAGGAGGTAGATGGAGATGAGGAAGAGGAGGCAGATGACCCGCAAGCACTGTGGCAGTATACAGAGGAGATGGAGGCAGGGAGCCCCTCGGAGTCACTTGTGCAGATGGCCCGCAACATGCTGATTTGCCTGGCTAGTGACAGCCGAATAGTCAACATCCGGCAGAGGGATGACTTCTGGCTCTCCACCCTATTGGACCCTCGCTACCGGTCCAAAATGGGAGCCTTTTTCCCAGCTGCTGAGATGGAGAACAAACTCAAATACTATAGGGAAATCCTCCGTAGTCAGTTGGCCGCTGCCTATGTGCGGCATCTTCCCTCCTCTGACAGGTCTGACCGGGGGGTTCTTCAGCGCTCACGTACTACTGCCGCGGCTGCTGAGGGAAGGTGTGTGGGGGGAGGGGGTAGGAGAAGTACCAGCTTCACCCGCCTAGTGAGGAGGACAGTCGCCAGCAGCAGCAGCAGGACCTGGAGCAGTCCCTGAACCAACAGGTGGTGGCCTACTTGGACAGCACTCTGCCACTCCAGTTTGAAGATCCGCTGGACTACTGGGCAGCCAAACTGGATCTGTGGCCGCAACTTGCCGAGTTTGCAGTGAAGAAGCTGTCCTGCCCGGCCAGTAGTGTGGCATCAGAGCGGGTGTTCAGTGCAGCGGGGGCCATCATTACCGCAAGGAGAATCCGCTTGTCAACAGGAAATGTGGAACGACTGACCTTTATCAAGATGAATCAGGCGTGGATCGGCCAGGAGTTCCAGACACCAATGCCTTAGGCATCAGACTACATCAGCCATGACGCCTCACCCAAACTATGAGAAATTAGTCTGGGTTCAAACTACCTGCCTCAGCCACTATTCTAATGCCGCCACCCACCTGCTGCCACACATATGCTGCCAGTTTCTCCATCTGCCACCAACCATCTTTACCCGGGACTGGTATTGCAACCCACCTCCACACTCTGTCATTGTGCCACTCAATAACCTCATGATGCTGCCGCTGTTGCTGGTGCTGTGACCTCCACACTATGTCATTGTGCCACTCTCTGACCTCATGCTGCTGCTGTGGCTGCTGCCGTGCCCTCCACACTCTGTCATTGTGCCACTCTGTGGCTTACTCCTGTTTTTGCCACCTCCAGAATGTCATTGTGCCACTCTCTGACCTCATGCTGCTGTGGCTGCTGCCGTCACCTCCACACTCTGTCACTGATGTTGCCACCTGAGCTCTCAGCTTGTTTTTTTCCAGCTGTCGCTGCCATGACATTATCAGGCTACATTCCCGCTTCAGTTTTTTGGTCAGTTTTGCCCTCTTAAGTGCCCAGGGAATTTTATAGTGAAGCGATACTAAGAGCGGCGGCAGTCATATGCGTGTCATACTAAAACACAACATTGTATGAAGACCAAACCAAGCTCCCTCTGCATATTTAAGCATGGCACAACGTTCTACAGCACCCTACAGGCTCTGTACAGCCTGGAAATAGCTATTTTTAACGCGATTTAACGTAATTCGGACCGAAACAAATTTTATTGGAAAATTCGCAGAAGTCACTAAATTTAATTTTGGAGAAATTCGCCCATCTCTAGTAGCTATTTAAAATTCTGGATCCTGGCTGGTGGTGGCTCCGGGGTCAGAAATGGGGTCTCCACTGGAGCAGATTGGTTCTTGTCTTGTGGGTTTCAGGGCATTAACCAGTGGTGAGGCTGGGCTTAAAATCCTTGTCTCCCTCCCTTCAACCACATTTCACCCACCTTTGGTTAAACTTGATGGACACATGTCTTTTTTCAACCGTACTAAATATGTAACAATGAGTCGAAGTAGAGCTAGATTTGCCATTAGGGTAAAAAAATGTCCCTTATTTCTCAGCTTACACCAGTACAATAATAAAAAGTAATCTATGGTAATTATCAAACTATATAAAATTAAATTATTTAAATATAATAAAAAATGTTATCTTATAAAATGAATATAAAAATATATAATATCCCAAAAATATAATAATATCTCCTATAAAATGCATTTAAATTTAATAGAATCTAAAACTAGTTTTACATTAAATAACCCACTGATGATATTCAGATGTTACAATTTTTAATTTTTACTGCATTAAATTTGAAATGTATTTTTGCTGCTCTCACCCTCTATTCTACATACAGAAAGAGCCAGCACAGCACAGGTATTGCTGGGACCTGTGGTCCACCAAGCAAGATCAGTACCATAGTTTCTATTCACTGACATGCTATTCTAATGACTTTGCTCTTATTTCCAGCCTGTCTATAGCCTTTATACATGTTAGGCACATTATTAATGTGCCTAAGTTTTGTAATGCACCTAACACATAGGTGAGGTGCGGCGAACTTTAGACTCCATTTATAATTGCACAAAAACCACGTTCAGGCGCATTATACACTGAAAACGAGACTCGACAATTCACTTCGAAGTGCCTTCCTTCATATGTGTCTCCCGAAGTGTTTACTTCCCTATGATCCGAATTACTGTCACTGATCAGTGAACCCCACCATCACGACTGATCTGTTGGTGCGCTGTATTTTTTTAATACTTTTTTTTACAATATAATAAAATTGTGATTTAGTTACTAACAATTAGTTTTGTTAAAAGGTTGTAATATTTAGGTAAATCGCATATGGTTTGGTTTAGTGCTTTTTTGCTATTTGTAAAATGCTGTTTTTATTTCATATTAGGGCATGTCCCCACGGCACGGATTTTTGGCCGGTTTTTCAGCCGGTTTGCGGTTTTTCAGACCGCCTGAAAAACCGGCCGAAAATTAGCACAATTGTGCTCTATGGAAAACCCGTGCAGCAGTCCCCACTGCACGGGTTTTGCCGTCGGACGGTTTTGCCGCCGGCGGTCCGGCGGCAAAACATTGTAGAAGCACAATCTTCCGTCCGGTTTCCGGATGGAAGTTGTGCTTCTCAATGGGAGGGCTCTTCTCCGCTCATCGCGGAGAAAAGCCGCCCCCCCCTCCCCTCCTGCGGCCGTAGGGACAGCCGCAAAACCGGACAAATACCGGCCGGCAAACCGGCCAGTATTTTTCCACTGCCGTGTGGATGCGCCCTTAACATTTTTAGCACATCATTTGTACACCTTTATTTTTAGTAGACCTTGGATACCTACATATTTAGTACCTAATTGTTAGTATTTAATTTGTATACCTTAACTTTTGGGATCTTATTTGGACATTTTCATTTTGAGTCCTAATTTCTACACCTTCATTTTAAAACCTAATTTTAGCAGTTAATTTGTATGCTTTAATTTTCAGTCCCTAATCTGTAATTTTTAGCAGCTCACTTAATGCCTTACTTTTTAGTACCTCATTTGTAAACTTTAATTTTTTAGTACCTAAGTTTCATTCCTTAATTTTTAGTACCTGATTTGTACACCTTAATATTTAGTACCTAATTAGTATGCCGTCATTTTTAGTTCATAATTTTTAGTATGTAATATTTATTATGTTATATTTAGTGCATGATTTTTAGTAAGTAGCAATAAATAATTTTTATTACATTATTTTTAAAAATTCTTTTGTTCATATTTATTACCACACTTGTTGAAGCACCTCCTAAACTGGCACCGGCCCACACAAATAATAGGACCTGCAAAATGTTTACTCATAAGAAAGCATAAGTCTTTATTGCATCCAAAACTGAGTTAGGCTGGGTTTACACTTTATCTTCTTCTAAATTGCCAGTATCTGTCAGGTTATCGGAGATAAAATGTACCCCAATGGATATCGTAGAAAGCAAACGAAGAAAAAGGAGGACCGGGCGCTCGTCTCGTGGAATAAATCCTCGTGCAGGATCAATGTGGGATTAAAATTTTAACTTTATTCCATAAAAAGCATTAAGAAGGTGACCTTAACACTTATCGTAACTTGCATAACGCGTTTCGTGCTGTAAAGCACTTCATCAGATGCTTAAGTGTTATATATAATAAAAAACACAGTTGAAAGGTTTAAAAGCGCCCGGTCCTTCTTTTTCTTCGTTTGCTCTCTGCTACTTCCTGATGTCCGTCCGGCATTAGAGATACGGACCACGCGGCTGCTGTCCCTGGGGCTTTACTGAAGCCAACCAAGTTCCTATGAGTGTTGTGCCTCTAAAATAGTCGCACAACACCATCAGGTGAGCACCTTACCATTATTTTATTTCACCTTTACTTATCAGACGTACTTTCACAGAAGAGCGCCATCTCCTTTTTTCTATTTTATATTACCAATGGATATCGTGACATAGCCACAACTGGCCCATAGACATTAGAGCAAATATAGTTCTCTTTAGACTATGTTTGCTCTATTTGCTGGTGTTACAAATCTGTTTGTGAGGCAAAAGCATGGTCTACCAAGTTTTTGTGTCCCTTATGAAAAGCACGTTCTACCCGCAAATAGAGCAAATGTAGTAGAAATAAAATTGTGTTTGTTCTATTAATGTCTTTGGGCTGGCAATGGCTATCTCACGGTTTCCATTGCAGCACCTCTTTACCGATACCCAATACTTAAGATGAAAGGTCTGAGATACCCTTTGTTTTATATGAAATTGTGTCAGTATAGGGCATTATGATATCATTAGCAAGTACTATATGAATTCTGGCAAAATAACTATGAGAAGAGACTACTTATTGTTAGTTAAAGGGAGCCCCCATATTGATAATGCTATCTGATTTTCTGGCCACATTTTATAGAGCAGGAAGAGCTGAGAGGAGTGATAAATTGGTTTGTGGGGAAAAATTAATAAAAGTTTTAATTTATCCACTTAAATTAAGGCTTATTCTGGGTTAAGGATTCCAGTAGGCAGTTCTATCAGTGAATGGCTGGTATCTCTGTACACAAACACATACATGGAAGGCTGTCAATCACTGATAACCCCACCCACTGGACTCCTTAACCCAGATAAGCAGGGAATTAAATGAATAAATAACAAGTTCTACTGAATCTTTTCAAACAAAACCACTCAGTACCTTCTGCTCTAGAAAATGCTGCTGGCAGATCAGATAAGGGTATGTTCACATGATGTATTGTGGTGCCGCAGTACATCGTGTCTTTCGTGAGCTCGCGCTGATCAGCGCGTACTCCCGTGGCGCGGATTCGCTGCAAGTAATTGACATGTCGCTTATCTTCCCGCGCGTACAATCCAATCGTATTGTACGAGCGGGGAGAGGAGGCGTAATCCATGGTTCTCTATGAGAACTGTGGATTACCGTAATTATGGGGCGCATCTCGCCCGTATTAGAGCGCAAATACGCGGTGAAATGCGCACAGAAAGTACGCCATGTGAACATACCCTAACATGATCAATGTAACAGGTTCCCTTTAAGTGAGTTGCTGCTAAAGTCAAAGTCACAATATCCATTTTATATATGTATATAAAGAACAAAGTATGAAGACTTAATATATATTGAAGTCTATAAAGTAATTGTAGTCTATTTTAAGTCAGCATACCCTTTATGTGCCAGACACATCAGTATAGACCACTTGTTTGTGTCCAGCAGATGAAGCATTTACCAATAAAGTAAAAATAGTCCTAAAAACACTAAGGGTGACATATATGAACGGGGTTGCTCCAGTTTTCTGACATGATTTGCGCCAAAGAAACTCACGTACCCCTGCCCGAGATATTTTTAGAAGGTCCTTCACCAAAAACTGCCACATGTCTGACACCCTCAACAGTTTTGCATACACCAATTCTTAGGGGGCAAGTCGCGCCACTTTCATAAGATTGGACACATTTATGAATGTGCCTTTACTTAATGTGGCACACAGATGTCATACTAATCCATGCCAATTTCAAACTGACGAGGCAAATTTTGTCGAACGTTTTGGCGCATGTTTTTGTCTCACGACAGGACACATTTATAAAGTGCCGTGAGACACTTTCATACATACTGATAAATACTACGCTAACCTACTGAGAAGTACGAATATCTAGTCTGCACCAGTTTTCATACTTGTCACCCTATGTTTGTCCTATAGTCTCCGATAGCTCAACAAGTTATACAACAGGATACCGTTTTCAAGGCATCTGAAAGGATACCTGTGACATGGCCCTGGCACGTGATATGAATCTGTATTCCCAACTTAGATTTTTAGACACTTCTCTTCAATCAATGCAATAATGGTGGATTTGGAATAGTAAGTTCTGTCTGTTTCTTTTAGTAACTTGCTATGTGAGTGCATTATTGGTGAACTGACTACAAACAACTTCAGATCTTGAGAATTACTTCATATTTATATCAGTTAGATAAAAATATATTCCTAAGTAAATGATTTCAAAAGATTGCACAAAAACTAATAAGATATTTGGATCATCAGTAATAAGGGAATATGGATTTTATGAAAGGTTAGCTATCCACGGAAGTAATCAGTCTGACAGGTATGTGAAGAGATAACTGATGGTAAATGAGCTTGAATTTATACCCCTTCACAAAGTTATGGGTCTGCAGAGCTGCAAAGAACAACCAAAAGCCTCTGGAGTTGCGAGTAGATTTTAATAACCTAAAATCAATGGTATCCTATTAAAACTTTGTAATGAAGATTTTGTTGGTGCTTGCAGCTTTTATGGCACCTCGTAAAACTGATAAGCCTGCAATGTCAGTTTAAGGGGTTTTAGCCTTAGAGAAGTTATGCAAGCTCTACATGTGATACCTGTACAGAAATACATACTACAGTACCTGTACTACATGCACTGCACATTACCTTTACTATATGTTCTTTACTGCTCTGTGCTTGTACTACATGTACTGTACTACCCTCTACTTGTATTACATGCACTGTACTGCTCTCTACATATACTGCATGTACTATACTACCCTCTACCTGTACTACATGTACTGTACAGCTCCCTAACTGTACTACATGTAATACCTTACACACTACCTGTACTGCTCTCTATCTGTGCTACATGTACTGTACTATTGTACTACTCTATAGCTGTACTACATGTAATACCTTACACACTACCTGTACTGCTCTCTACCTGTACTACATGTAATACACTACACGCACTATGTGTACTGTACTGCTCTGTGCCTGTACTACTTGTACTGTACTGCTCCCTTCCTGTACTATATATATTGTACTACTCTCTACCTGTATAACATGTAAAGCATTACACAGTAAAGCATTACACTATATTACATGCACTGCACTGCTCTCTACTAGTGTTGAGCGATTACGTTGGCTATCGACATCGGTCGATGGTCGATAGTCGGCCATCATCGACAAGATATTCGATGGTCGATGATAGATGATCGCCAATGACCATTAAAGTCTATGGGAGAGCAACAACACCTTATTCTTACACCCAAACAGGCTGGAGAAGCTGGAATTAAAATCCACAACAGTCAAATGAATAGCTGCTACATCTTAGGCAACACCTTAGTTATAAAGCCACAGAAAAAAAATCACACACCATTCACTATCCCTGTCTTGTACCACAGCATGACCCTTAAACCTGCATCATCCACAAATTAAAAAGTGCCAGAAGGCAGTATTATTTGAACCATCATTTTACTTGAACTGGAACATTGACTATCCCTGTCCTGGAACGCAGCAGAGCCCCAAACCTGCATGACCCCAATTAAAAAGTGCCGGAAAAAGAAGTCTTTCAACCACCATTTAAGTTTCACTGGACATAGACTATCCCTGTCCTGAGCCACAGCATGAGCCACAAACCTGCATGACCCCAGATTAAAAAGTGCCGGAAAAAGGAGTCTTTCAACCATTTTAGTTTCACTGGACATTGACTATACCTGTCCTGGGCCACAGCATGAGCCCAAAAACCAAAAACATCAACCCCCAGATTAAAAAGTGCCTGGAAAAGAAGATCTTTCAAAACCACCATTTAAGTTTCACTGGACATAGACTATACCTGTCCTGGGCCACAGCATGAGCCACAAACCTGCATGACCTCCAGATTAAAAAGTGCCAGAAAATGGAATCTTTCAACCACCATTTTAGTTTCACTGGACATTAACTATACCTGTCCTGGGCCACAGCATGAGCCCCAAACCTGCATGACCCCCAGATTAAAAAGTGCCGGAAAAAGAAGTCTTTCAACCACCATTTAGTTTCAACGGACATTGAATATACCTGTCCTGGGCCACAGCATGAGCCCCAAACCTGCATGACCCCAGATTAAAAAGTGCCGGAAAAAGGAGTCTTTCAACCACCATTTTAGTTTCACTGGACATATACTGTCCCTGTCCTGGGTAGCGCTTGCCCCTCCGTATGAGTGCGGACCAATTGAGCTTCACTTGGAAATACTGGTGGTTAACGCTCCTGTTACACGCAGGTGCCCTTTTTCTTGGCATTCTTTTCTTATTTTACTCAACGTGCTGGAGGAAATTGTCTCTGTACTTTGTTCTCTGTCCGTGCTCCTTACTCCATGTCCTCTAAATATCCTACATCTGGTCAAGTTTTCCTGTACCTCCCTTGTACAATTCAGAGGAATTTTTTTACCAGCTATTTAGTACATGCAAGTTTTTTTGTAGTTTAATTCAAGAAAACACATTTTTAAAAATAGGATGGAATCCCACCAGCCCCTTTGTTTCTTTTTTTTAAAAATTGATTAAATGGGTTGTCTCAATACGGGGATTGATACTAGTTAAAGATTTTGAAAAAACAAGTCATTTTGCAATTGTGTCCATTAAAAGTGTCCACCTATTCCTTTTTTCTGACAGCACATCACCCTTGAGCCACCTTGACAATTGTGAAGAACAAATGTCGTTAGAAACAACATTTTTTAAATAGGACTGTATCAGCGTTGTCAAGCAAAATCCCCCCAAAAAATTTAAAAAGCATGACCCTTAAGAACTTTGGACAATTGGAAGAACAAATGTCTGTTAAAACAAAAATTTTATTTAATGGGGACCTGTAGTATAGCTGCATGTCAAGAAAATCCCCCCAAAAAATTCAAAGCAGACCCTTGGGGGCCACTTTGGAAATGTAAAGAAAAAAAAAAAAAAATGTCTTTTAGAAAAAAAAAAAAAAAAAAAAAATTTTTTTATAATAGGACCCTTAGTATAGCGCATGTCCAGCAAAATGCCCCCAAAAATTCAAAGCATGACCCCTTGACCCTTTTGGAAATTTGAAGAACAAATGTTTTAGAACAACATTATTTTATAATAGGACCTGAGATACTGCATGTCACAGCAAATCCCCCCAAAAAATTCAAAGCATGACCCTTGAGCCATTTTGGGACAATGTGAAAACAAATGTCTGTTAGAAAAAACTTTTTTTATAATAGGACCTTAGTATAGCGCTGCACAGAAAAATGCCCCAAAAATTCAAAGCATGCCCCTTACCACTTTTAACAATTGGGAAGAAAAAATGTCTGTTAGAAACAACATTTTTTATAATAGGACTGTATATAGCTGCTTTTCCACAGCAAAATCCCCCCCAAAAATTTCAAAGCATACCCTGAGCCACTTTGGACAATTGTGAAAACAAAGGGGCCCCTGTTAGAAACAACTTTTTTTTTTAAATGGGAAACCTGTATTATAGCTGCATCCCCACAAAAAATTTCCCCCAAAAATTAAAAGCATCCCTTTTTTGAGCCATTTTGGACAATTGTGAAAACAAATGTCTGTTAGAAAAAACATTTTTTAGAATAGGACCCCTTAGTTTGCTGCATTTCAAACACATGACCCAAAAAAAATTATAAATATGACTCTCACCCCTTAAAAAATTTTGTAAAGGGAGAAATCCACTTAGAACCCACATTTCTTTCCCAAAGGCCCCTGATTTGCTGAATCCACACAACATGACCCCAAAAAATTAAAAAATAGACTTTTCACCCACTTTTTAAAAATTTTGAGGGAGAAATGCCATTTAAAAGCCACATTTCTGTTCCAAAGGACCATGATTATTGCTGACTCAACTAAATGACCGCAAAAAAATTAAAATATGAATCCGCCCCTTTAAAAAATTTGTGGGGGAGAAATCCCACTTAAAAGCCACATTTCTTTCCAAAGGACCAGGGTTATTGCGTATCTCACACAACATAAAACCCCCCAAAAAATTTAAATAACTTTTCAAGCCACTTTTAAAAAAATTTGATGGAGAAAGCCACTTAGAAGCCACATTTCTGTTCCAAAGGACCAAATTTATAGCTGTATCTCACAGCAACATGACCTCAAAACCATTGACAATGCGAAAACTTCTAAAGATAAAGGAGTAAAAAGGAAAATGGTGTTGTCATGAAACCTTGCTGTCTTTTTCAGTCTCCCACAGCAAAACCACAAAATGAAAATGTTTGGGAAAAGAGAATAAAAATTTCGTAAAAAATGATCATTTAAAAAAAAAAATTTTCAAGAGGACCTTTCTGTTTAAGAGGAATGTGAATAGACCGCCAACAATCGGTGAATTCACAATTGGGGCCACAACAATCAAGACCATCCTATTCATCTTGAGAAAGTCAAACGATCCACTTATCTGTGGAAACCGGATGCGTTTGTCTGTAATGAAATCCCCACGTGCTGAAGGCCGCTCAGATATGACCTGGGGCTGGGCAGACAACCCTCATGGCGTGGGGAGCGGCTCGGGCCCTTTGTCCATTTTTGGATACCCAAAGTCTATTGGTCCAAACACATCCAAAAACATCGGGTTGAGACGCAGTAGTCGGCACCATATCTTAAAATTGGTCC
>JAODAL010051372.1:0-26717 GCA_025379985.1 Phyllomedusa bahiana
TGGGGCCCTTCCCCGCACGGCGGACCCACCGAAGGGTTTGACCCGGGGGCCTAGGCCGGGATTCCCGCCGCGAGACTGACTGAGCGGCGCGTGCGGCGCCACCTGCGCTTGGGCGCCCGCGCCGACACCGGTGAAACCAGCTGAAGAGGCAGCAAGCTCGGGACTGGCGGCGGAGGCCGTGAGAGAAGCTGGTAGCTGCGGGACCCAGCGGCATACAGGTACTGGGCGTGTATGTGAAGGGGAAGCCCCCAGGGATCGTGTGGAGCTCCTGCCGGCTAAAGAACCCCAGTATACTGCCCGATTCTAGGGGAGCAGAGTACGTGGAAGACAGCCTGTACCCATCTGCCCTCTTAGAAAGAGAAGCCACGCAAAGCCGCCATTTTTCCCTGACTAACTGTGGACCACTTTGGGGCGCCATCTGCCCTGTGTGTGTGGGCGCCATTGCCCTGGGGTGCGAGGGCTTTCTTGTAAGGCCATGTTCACAGGGCTTAAAATGGCGCATTTTTTCGGTCCGTAATTACGCGCCGAAGGGCGCCAATTACGGGCCAAAAACGGCCCATTCATTACGGTAATTCACAGTTCTCATAGAGAACTATGGATTACGACTCCTTTTCCCCGCCCGGCGAATCCCGCCGGGCGGGGAGATAAATTTGACATTGTGAATTACTAGCGGTATACGCGCCGCTGGCAATTCAAGTCTATGGTCGGCGAAGTGCCGGCCGCCCTCACTCCCCCGCCCCGCCCCCCCCGGTCCACACGGCGTAATTTGCGGGGCGTAATTACGTCCCTCAATTAAGCCGTGTGAACATAGCCTTACCCTGCGGGCCTCCTGGCTGCCAATACTACTAGGACTGCCTAAAGTCATTTAAACCCAGTGGGGGTTGAAATGATTTAACAAGACAGCCGTCGGTAACTGCTCCACGGATCGCTGTCCATAAATCCTGCATTCCCATTACTCTCACTGAGGTCTGTTGCAAATCACATAGAAATACCACCACGCTGCCGTACATATAGGAAAACTTTCTGATATGGTCTCTGCTCTCCCCCTGTGGCGGCTGGCGGTAGGGCAGTAAGGGATTGGTGGGAAATAGCTGTCCCTCATAGTTGCAATACATCCCATGCGTTCTTCTCCATCTTGGCGGTCACCCCAGATGTTATGCACTGTTGCCCCCAGACACTCGATGGTTACCACGAGAAACCCGATATATATTTTGCATGGACTGTTTTAGACCCACCTCGGTCTAATTAGTGAAGAATGACCCAGCTTTTCAGATTTGATGTGTTAATCCAGCTGCGGTGCGGATCGAACAGTGCTGTTTTAGTGGAGGGACTGGCCTATAACTATCCCCACTTGTGCAATGGGCCTGAACGTACTAATATGCTCCTAAAAGCAATAGAGGCGGCGGAGAGAACTGGCTGTTTTCCGCAGAACAGGGCCATCTGAGACCAACGTCGTCGCCTCCTCTCCAAGCACTCCTAGTGGAGAACAACTGAACTCCTTGCAAGAAGTTTTTGAGTTTAGACACCATAAAAAGTGCTGGAGGCCATCCAAACCTGCCAACCACGCTCTCCCCACGCATCGATGAGATTTCAATAGACATTTCCCTGCCCTTTGGCAAGATGCGCAGGTCTGCGTGAGAGAGTCACGGAAGTGGAAGCAAGGGTGAGCGACCTGGAAGACGGAGCAAATCCGGTTGACGTAAAAATTTCTGATGTTACAGCCCAAGTCCTTCGACTACGCCAGCAGGTTAACGATCAAGAGAATCGACTTAGGCGCTGCAACTTGAGATTTGTTGGTCTACCCGAGGGGGCGGAGGGCTCTAGACCAGAGGCATTCCATGAATCTCTTCTAATTGAAAAATTTGGCAGAGAGAGCATCTCTGTCATGTTTGGCGTGGAGCATGCCCACCGCATATGCCAAAACCACCTCCACCTGGGGCTCCTCCGAGGACTTTTATTGCTAAGTTCTTGAATTATCGAGACCGTGACACCCTGTTGCGCCTTATGCGGGAGAAAGGCCCGATCCCGTATGAAAATGTCCGAATCCACGTCTACCCAGACTTCTCACTGGAAATCCAACGGAGGCGGGCTCAATTTACTTCAGCAAAAGCAAAGCTCCGTGAACGCGGACTAAAGTAATGCTATGATTTATCCTGCCAGGCTTCGGGTACAGGTGAGGGAGAGAACCCACTTCTTTGAGAACCCAGTGGACGCCCAAGATTGGCTAGACAAACACCCGGAGGCGAATCTACGTGATCCTTAGTGACCACTTAGAGACTCAGGTTCTTCTCTCTTGCTGCTTGATTTGGGTACTGTTGTACTGAAACGTATGCATTATTTTATGATGCTTTTTCTCTTTCACACATGTACGAGAGTTTTCTCTCCTCCTCCCCCCCCCCCCCCCTCCTCCTTCCTAACCTTGCCTCTGCCTCACTGGTAGCCCTCCTATATCACCTTTCCCTTTCCCTTAACTCTCGAGGTTCTAATGCATACATAGGCAATTTATTATGTGGGGTATTGATTCCTCTGTGGAGATATTCCCCTAGATATTTTTCTGATTCATTCTGATGTCTAAAACCTGTTTGTTCGGGCACCGACAGCTGTTCGAATTTGGGTTTAAAGGGGAATTTTCGCCAACTGTAGGTTAAACATGGGTTTAAGTTTGGGGCTACACCCCGTTGGGGATTTGGGTTGGGTGGGAACGTATCATTGGGGTTCTACTAATGTGTGGTGGGTTTTTTCCTTTAAACAAATCCGGGTTGCTATCTGGAGGCCCCTGAGAAGTCCAATGTTTGGGGGGGGGGTGGGGGGCCTTTGGGGCCCTCCAGGTCCCTTTTTTTTTTGGAAAACGTTTTGGGGTTTCCCTTTAAAAGCCTCTCATTGAATGTGAGGTTTCTAAAAAATCCTTTAAAAGCAATTTTGGTGATGAGGCGGTTAAATCATATAGGAAATTTAAAAATTTTTCTTCAGAACCCACAAAAAGCCCTAGGGCCGTACACTACGTAAACCGTGGGGGATGACCTATCCCTGAGTACTTTTCTCTGCAAGGGGGGGGTCGGTTTTTGATCCGAAAAAATGTACTTTTTTCGTTTAAATGCATTGATATTAACAAACGAAGAACACTTTATAACTTTTTTATAAAATAAACCGCTGATTCTTACAATCCTACACCCCCTCCCCCCCTTTCAGTTGGAGGTCATTCACTTGGAAATTGCCTTTATTCGCAGGGGCCAAACGCGGTTTGTGGTTAGGTGTTTCAATTCACCGGGGACACGTCGGGGTACAGGTTTTTGGGGGGGGCAAACATCGGTCTGGCTGATTCGCCTTCCCCTTACAGATGGCATTGGTGCAGGGGGTTTAATTGATGCTTGGGCGACCCCTTCACCCGTCTGCTTCCAAAATTTTTCTTGCTTTTCGCCGGATAAATGTATTCTAGAAAGACTTGGCCCATCAAAAAACAAACTTTTTCCTTTATGTGGGGTGTTTATATGTCCCGTTCGGTCTCTGACCACTCTCCGGTGATCGCGCCTGCCTGGTCGGACCTTGCCGGGCCCAAACCGGGCTTTTTAACCCCTTTTGGTTTTTACCTGTCCCTCCCTTTGCCCAGTTTACTGATAATGGGAAATTCTTTTTGATAAACGAACTCACTCCTCCCTTCTTTTTATTTTGGGACGCATTCCCCGGCATACTTTGGGGGGACTTTCCACTGCGGTTGTTGATTTAAACGCTCAGCGCTAAGGCTATAACCTTGGCCTGGGAGGAGCGCAGGCGGGGCTAGCGTATTTAGGGATCCCTCGAGGAAATAATCAGGTTGGCTCCTGCGGCAAAATTAAATGCACAATTACTGCAGATTGAAGACCCGCACTACCTTCCTTTACTAGACAGTCAATTTTTTTTAAAAAAGGGTTCGCGATCCGGTAAACTCTTGCCTTAAAGGCCCAAAAAATCCCACAACCCCCAGTCACACATGCTTGAGGCAGCCCATGGGGAATCTCTCAAACCCGGGCGAGGGGCGGAAGTTTCCGCCTTTTTCTAGCGGAACCTTAGATGCCACACGGGGTATCTGGGGCAAAAAATTGAGATATTTTGCATGGGTTGATTGCCCCCCCCTCAGGGGGGAGCAGGGGGCCCCGCGGGAAGCCCCCACCCCCCTGAAAGATCTGGGTGGCCTTTGCCCCCTTTAAAAAAAGCCAAATCCCCCTGGAAACTGACGGACTACCTATGAGTTCTTCAAACAAAAAACCGGAATTTTTTGGCCCACTACACTTCGACGTTTAATGGGGAAAAAGAAGCGTCGTCTCCCACCTCGATGGGGGGAACCTGTTTTGGGGGGTTTCCCCCAAGCCTGGCCGGGATCCGACTTGTTCATCTACATTCCTCCTCAGACGTTTAGGATACGGCCAAAAGTCCGGGCCAAATGGTCTTAACTCGGCTTCTCTCCCTAACAGGGGAAAATCAGAAGGTTTTTTAACCGGTAAGCACAGGGCCATAAAACTGCCCGACTCTTTCATAATAGCAGGCTCCTCACTCGAAAAAAGGGGGACCGGAATTTCATATCCCCAGACACGAACAAAGTCTTTGATTCGGGGGGAAAGGGAACTCCCCGTGGCTACCCTTCAGAGATTTGGTTTGGTCCATCCTTTTTTTCCGGGTAAAACTCTATATTACACCGTTGCCAAAGTTAGGTGAAGGGCCTAATATGGGACCATTACCTGCTAGGGGTACCAACGGGTGCCCTTTTTCGCCACTCCTTTTTTGCTATGCCATTGACCTTTGGCCCTCATAATACAGATGCAAATAAAATTTGGGTTTGAGATGGGTTTTTTTTTGCACGAAAAATTACCCTCCGCTAAATTGCTTTTCAAAACTTGAGGATGTAGAAGCTCACTTCCCAGGGTTTTTAGAAATTGTAAACACAGGGCCATCCCGGGCTACAGAAAATGTTGAAAATCCCTTTTTGGGCCCCCCTTAACTCTTTTCCCCCCCCCACCAAGCCTCGCTCTCCCGCTGCGGTGGTCACTCAGTTTACCTATCTGGGAGTCACAAACAAATCCCTAATAAAATTTTAAGACCCAAAATTGCCCTTTCCTATCTACCTTCCAACAAGGCCAGGGATGGAGATTTTTACCTCTGTCATTTATGGCTAGGATTATTTTGGTGAAGATGATTTTTTTTCCCCCCTAAAAACCGATGTTCTTATTCAGTCTTCTCAATCTCAACCCGGGGAAAAGGGCTTTAAATTCCATTCTGCTCTCCTTTATCTGGAATAAGGGTTTAGGCCCCCTCCCCTTTTACAGCTTACAGCACCCATGGGAGCAAGGGGGGTTTTCCTTCCCTACCTCCTTTTACGGGGGCTCACTCTCCCCATTTTTTAATGGCGGAATTGGATCTCCTAAAGGGCTTGGGGATCAAATTAAAAACCTTGGGGAACCCGGGTACGACACCCCTTTTTCATTTTCCTTTTCGGCACCCTTAGACCTCCCCACTGTTCCAGGGTCCCCCCATACTCAACAATGTTTCAATATGAAGCAATGAAAAATTTATACTATAAAATCAGTGTTAACGCTATGCACCCTTGGGAATAATAAAATTGCAGACCCTTACACGGAAGCCATAGGGAAAGGGGAAAGGGGGATAACAATCTAAAATAATGAAAATTCGATCTTAAGTCCTTCCAAGATCTACTACAGCGGGTATCTCGAATTCCCATTTTTTTCATTATCTTCACTGAACACGCCCTACTACGCAATTTTCGATAAATCACATCTTTTTCACTTTTTTCCTGTCCCCCCGTGCTGTATCCCCCCCGCTGAGGGGCCTCATAACATCTTCTATGCATTACTATTAAAAAGAAGCCCGGGTTTCCCATTGGGGGGAAGAAGAGCACTTAGGAAGGGATTGGGACCCATAAGGGATGATAAATGGCTTACCTTGAGCCCCCAAAAATAGTGTCCCAAAATGGGGGGAAAGAGAACCCAATTGTTATATTACACCGAGCTATTTACCACCTCACTTTTGCATAAATTCGACCAGAGTTTCTCTGTCCAAATGTCTCTCTGTTCCGGTACCTTCTTCCATTTATTGTGGCTTGTCCTAAGATCCAAGGCTTTTGGCACAAACCCCTTAGGTCTTGAATAATAAAATGGCTCCCGGGTTTCCGGGTGACCCAAAATCTGTCCTTTATTCCTAACCCAGGATTTTCCCGTCCCTGGGAACCCGTACATGTCCACTGAACTTTTTTTTTTTGCCAGGGAAAACCTACTCGACATTGGTTTCTTCTTTTACCCCGACCCCACAGGACTGGATAAAATCGTAAATACCACCCCCCTTTTAAGAAATATATTTACCCCCCCGAGGGTGCCCAGATAAATTTTCTAGGGTTGGCAGGCATTTACTCCACCCATACGGGTTGGGCCATTCCTTAATCACTTTAAGATACTCAGTAAGATCTACTGAGGGGCCCCGGGCCCGCGCCCCTCGCCCACTAGACCTCCAATGTTAGCTTCAGATCCTATAGCTTACATTACCCCATATGGACAAATGTCCCCACGAAATGCGGAACCACACACACAAAATTCTTGGGTTTAGAATGGGTTTTAACTTTTAAAGGGCTGGTTTTTTTTCACAGTTTTTCTCCTTGCATCCTAATACTATTGTATGCGAAAGTTATAATTTTCTTATGCTCCGAAGACTTAGTATCTATTCTGTATGTAAGAAAAGGGAAAAAACACCCCCTCACTTCCACTCCTTGTTTTTTGTTGTTTCAGTCAAGCAGGGCCCCGGGCAATCCCGTGTTAAAATGAAGAGTCACAAAATTACCAGCTCATGAAAAGTTCATATACTCACCGGAAGTATTAAAAATCTTCAAGTTTTTATTATTCCTTAAAAAAGTCCAAGAGGAAACAATCAAAAAAGGGAAATGCACAGCATTTGGGTAACGACTATTTTTGTCGCGCGCGTTTGGGGGTCACTTACCCTTCATCCACCAGATAAAGGGGCCCCCGTGACCCAAACACGTCGCTGCAATCTAGCCCTGCTACCAACACTGCTGCATTTCCCGTAATTATGATTGTTTCCATCTTTGGGTTTTTTTTAAATGGAATAAAAAACTTGAAGATTTTTATACTTCCCGCTGCAGATAAAAATTTTTCATGAGCTGGCTCATCCTCTGTACTTTTTATTGTGATTAACTTAATTGGAGGATATAATTGAAATAACTAAATTAAAATCTGTACCTTTTATATATCACTTCTTGTACGCTGGGGGTTTTTTTTCCCGCAATTTTTTAAAAAAATTAATTTTGGTTTAAAAAAAAAAAATGAAACTGGCGGGTCTTTCAGCATGACAGTGATCCCCAAACCACCGCCAGGGCAACAAGAAAAGGGTTTATAAGAACATTTTAAGTCCCCGAGTGGCTTACCAGTCTCCAGATCTCAACCCCATAGAAAACTTTGGAGGGCATTGAAAGTCGTGTTTCCCCAAAGACAGCCCCAAAAAACATGGGGCCCAGAGGAGATCTGCATGATGCATTCACATTACAAACTTTCTTGTGAAACTTTAAAAAACATTTTACCTTGTCATTGCCAACAAAGGATAATAACATAGTTTGAATGGCTTTTGTTATTGACCCAAAAACTTATTTTTCCCCCAAAATTGCAATAAATTATTTCCAAATCAAAAAAATTTTTTTGGATTTTTTTTTCTCATTTTTTCTCCATACTTGAGGTCTACCCTGATTCAATTACAACCACTCACTTTTAATTGGAGAACTGCACAATTGGTGCTGACTAAATACTTGTTTTCCCCTGAAATTACCCACATATTTTTTTAGCTTCACTGTGAAAAAGGAAAAATTTATCATATATATTTCCAATAATATTCAGTTTCAGCTGAAAAGGTCCATTTCACAAGAACCTAAAAAAAGCTCCCCAAATTTGCAATGCAATTTCTTCCAAATCCCCAACAATCCCCATTGGGGGTGTATACTTCTTTCTGGGCACATGGCGGGGGTTACAAGGGGGACCTTTTTTTTTGCATTTAAAACACAGATTTTGGTGGGTGCCATGTTTCATTTGCAAAGTACCAGAACATTTAAACCTTCCAGAAGTCACCCAATTTGGATTCAACCCAACACACCTCAATCCCCCCGCTTTTCTAGTGGGGAAAAACACTTACAACAATTAAATTTTATATAGTTTTTATTTTTATACTACTTTTTTCACAACAAAAACGTTTTAAAAATAAAATTTCTTTTATTTGCAAATTTTGATTTTTTCTATATAGTAACAAGTAAGGGCTTAATTTTTGCGGAATTCATATTTTTACAAAAACTTGAGGCGGTGAACAAAACACAGCAATCCTGGGTTTTTTTTAAAAATTTTTTAAAACTGGTACCGTGCATTAATATGTTTTAAAATTTTTACTCAGAAATTTACAGCAGATACGTTTGTTACAGCGATAAAAAAATTTACCGTGTTTCCCCGATAGTAAGACACCCCCAAAGTAAGACTAGGGGGGTTTTTTGGGGGATTTTCGACTAAGGGAAAAGACGTACCCCGAAAGTAAGACGTGGGTAACTGTATTTTGTCTGCGCTGGGGCGCTGGATGGCCCGGGCCCCCGACGGGGACACTTCAGCTATATGGGGGCTCCTCAGGGAGCGCATAAAACTAAAGGGCCCCGAGTGAGGGGACAGTTTTCCGGGGCCCTTTGCCCTCCCCCCGGGGCACTGTCCGCGACCCCCTTCACCTTATATCCCGGAGGGGCAAATAAGTGAAGGATCCCAAACTGCGGGGCAAAAGAGCGAGCGCTCCCGTGCCCGCAGGGGCCCCCGGGGGCGACCGCAGACTGGGGGCTGCCCAGAGCCCCCGGCACAGGCAGCGGTTCCATCAGGGCTGCGTCGGGGCCTGATGATGTCCCCCCCTTTTCCCGAGAAGAAGATAAGCAAGCGGAGACCGCGGGAAGGGAGCAGCGGGGATCCAGGAAAGTGATGTTTTTTTTTTATTTTGATTTTAAATTGCCTAACCTTTCCTAATCTCCCCCCTATACCTGCCTACACTGCCTATACCTTCCCTATACCTCCCTACGGGCTGCCTTTTCCCTTTGCCTACAGCCGCCCAATCCTTCCACAGGTTTTGCCTATACCGGGCCTACAATTTCCCAAAACCCTTTCCCAAAACCCCCGGGGGGGCCTACAGCCGGCCCTAAAACCCTGCCTACAGCCTGCCCAATACCTGCAAGGGGGCCCTATACCCCAATATAAGACAAAAACCCCAAAGTAAAAACATAGTGGGGCCTTTTGGGGTAAAAAAAAATTTAAGAGGGGCGGGGATTACTTTTCGGGGGAAACAGGGTTTAATATATTTTTCTATGTTTAACTGTTTTTTTCCAATAAAAGAAATTTTTAATTTAGAAAAAAAAACACTTTTTTTCATCGCCTTAGTTTTGGAAAAAAATATTTTTTTATATTTCTGCATACAAAGCATGTTGGGGCTTGTTTTTTGCAAGATGGGGTTTTTTTTAAAGGGCGGGAAAAATTTTTAAAAATTTTTTTTGGGGGGAAATTTTTTTTGAGTTTACTTTATAAAAAAAAGCAAATTTTTTTTTTCTAATTTTTTTTTTTTTAAAACCCTTTTTTTTTTACACCATTACTTTTTCCCCACAAATAGCCTGTTATAAAAAATTTTAACGGGTTTTTAAGGCCGTGTGGATCCCTTTAATATGTGAAAGTTTTGGGGGGTTTTTTGTGAAAATGTATAAACAAAATATTTTTTTTAAAAATTTTTTTAATTTTTTAAATTTTTATTTATTTTTTTTTTGTCTACACATTTTAAAAATTTTTATTTTTTTTAAAAAACACTTTAAGGGATAATAAATTTATTTTTTTTTTTACATTTGGGAAATTTTAAATTAGCATTTTTAAATAAATCCCTAATAAAATTAAAAACGTTCTTTTTGGGACACGGGGCAGCACCCGGGTTTGGGCACACAGTTGCCCGGGATCTCTGGCTTCCAAAACAAAACAGCCCGGGGCTACCCCTTGGGTCCCCAGGCTGCCTGTTCAAATTTCCCTTTGGGCTCCATCGGGCACGGGGAAGCCCCCGATCACCCAAAAGGGTTTCAGGGGAAACCCCCCTTTGATTATGCGGCGGTCCCCGACAACAAAGGGGTTTAAGTGGGGGGGAGGGGAGTTCTCCCTATTTTTCCCCCAGTGCTTGCAGAGCCCTGCTGTGGGGGAATAGAGCGGGAAAAACTACAACTCTGCCCCCTAACACGTTTGGGCACGAGAGCCGTAAAATTCCTTTTCAGCAGCGGCGTTTTAGAGACATCGCCCCAAACCCGCCGTCAAATAGCCCGGTGGGGGGCCCGTTAAGGATTAAATATGGGGGGCCGGGAAATTGGAAAAAAAACCTAATAGTGTTTTTAGTTTTATTTTTACAGCACACCTGCACATGACATGTTAGTTTTATTCAATTTTAAACTAAAAAAATTTTGGCGATACCCCAATTTTAAAAACACCCTTTTTGTCCCAAAAACCCTTTGGGGCAGGGTGGTTTTAGCCTCACCCTCTATGACACAGTGCCTCCACCCAAATCTTATTAGCCCCTCCCAGGAAAACGGGAAAAAGGGTTTTCCCTTCTGACGGGGGTGGGTTCAGGAAACCTCGTCTAACCATACACTTTCCCTAGTTGGGGACAAAACACTTGGCAATTTATTTCAAATTTTTAAACAGGTGATATTGCTTGGAGAAATGCAAGCAAAAAAATTTAATGAAACAAATAACAGGGTTCAAAACATCAAAAACAAATTTGCAAAATACCCCCCCCTACGGGAGAGTTACAGAACTTTTTTTCTCTTTTATAGGGGTGGCCCAACATAGGTAATCCCACAGAAAAAATACCGCCATTTAACCCCTCCAAACGGACCAAAGTGAATTGTGCCCAAAAGGGGCCCCCCGCTTTTTCAGTTCATTTTAAAACTGTGGGGGCCCAGTTGCCACTTCTTTGGAGCTTTTTTTGGGGTTAACTTTTGGGGGCCCTTGGATTTTCTCAGCCTTAGCAATTGCAGAACAGTTTACACCAGAAATTAAAACTTCTGGAAAACCCAAATTTTCCCCAACCGTCTTTTCCACTCTTAAAAAAAAAATCACACCGCAAGGGCCCTCCATCCCGCGCACCCACATTCGGGCGCGGGGGCCCCTTTTGGACCTGGGTAGGATTCTTCTGGGGGGGGAAGCTGGACCCCTGCCTGACCGGTGGCCCACAAACTAGCTTTCTCCTCTCAGGGCACACGGGGAAATCTCAGTTCCCCCAACCCTCCATCCCTGAAATTCTCCACACCCCCCCCTCTTCCACTCCTCCTCCTCTCTCCTCCCATTTCCGTAAAGCACCAAACCAGGGCTGTTTTGGTTTAGTGAAGCCCAATAAATGCACTGGGGAAAGAAGAGTGAATGCCCCTTTCTTTTAGCATCCCTGTAAGCATTTTTCTTCCCTTTGGGGGTTATAAATTTTTTTTTTTTTTTTTTAATGTTTTAGCACTATTAAAAAAAAGACCCCTTTACATTAAACCAATGTTAGATTACCATATTCGATACTATAACTTTTTATTTTTCTATAACAGAGCACGAAAAAGCTTTTTTCAGGACAAATTGATTTTCACATTCTACCTTCTGGTTTATATGACATCTTTTCTGGGACAACACTAAAGATTGAACATAATACAAGTAAAGTATCAGTGAACAGCTTGTTTAACAATGAAAATTTTGGTGGCCCCAAAATAACTCCCCACACACCACAATTTTCACAGCTGCAACAAAATTAGTACACCCCTAAGTAAAATGGACAAATTTGCCCAAATTTAAATATTTTTGTGTACCCCCATTATTTTCCACATTGCCAAAACTTTCAAGGTTGCAGCCACTAATTCCCTTCCACTCCCCCCGGACACACAGAGCTGTGATGAAAAGCCCTTGTCACCTCCCCCTTTTCGTTTGAGGACCCCCAAAACAGAACTTAATAGGTTTAAAGGTTTTTAGACATGTTGGGCCATCCAGCAGCTTTACCCTCATTTTCTTTTAAAAGGGCTTTGAGGGTCGGGAGGTGTGTTTTTGTGTTTTATCTTTTTGGGAATACTGCCCCCCCCATTTCCCCAAAAGGAGGGGATCATGCTCGCTTCAGTATTCAATACATGTTGGCATTAAAATTTCCCCTAAACTGTAGCTCCCCACAACCGACAGCACTCATGTAGCCCCAAAACCCTTTCCTCCACCACCACTTGTTGTAGGTAAAAAACACAGTCCTTTTACTCCTCATTAAATGACGAACATAAAATGTTCAATTTTAACTTTAACAGTAGTGGTTTTGGTTCGCGTTCAACTCAAACCCCATTAAATCAATGGGGGAAAAATTTCGGTTTTAATTTTTTATACTTTTACAGTAGGGGAAAACGAATTACCATCCCAAAAATAAACTGAAAAAGTAACAACCTGTGAAGAAAAAATTTTTTTCTAAAGTGACAAAAAAATTGAAAGGCTAAAAACTTCATTCCTTTCAATGGCTGACTGAAAAGAGAGGAAAACGTAGCTATAGGGGTTGCAGCAAAATAGATTAGATTGCAGACCATTGGGGCAGCAAACATGCCAATTGGGGGAAAACCCAGGGTTTGTTCGACAAGATTTCAATGGGGGGCATGGAGGGCCCCGGGTTCAACAAATTAGACGGCATACCATTGGTGGCAGCGAGAACAGCCAAGGGGACGCAGGTTCCGGTTCAACAAATTAGCAGCAGTACCATTGGGTGCAGTGAAACATCCAATGGGAAACATGGGGGCTCCGGTTTTGACAAGATTTTGCAGCATAGCCTTGGTGCAGCGTGAACATAGCATGGGAACATGGAGGGTTTCCGGGTTTAACCATGAGGTGGCAACCATTGCTTTCCCCGAGAACATGGCAGTGGGAAAATGGGGGTTTCCCTTCAACAAGATTAGGCAGCATATCATTGGTGCAGCAAAAATGGCATTGGGGAACAAGGGTTTTGGTTCAACAAATTAGGCCATTACCATTGTTGGCACGAGACATTCAGGGGGAAAATGAGGTTCCTTTTTGACAACAAAGGTGGCATTTCCATTTTGGGAGGAGAACTGCCAATGGAAACATGAGGCTCCGTTCACAAATTTGGGACATATCATTGGGGCAGCAAAAAATTTTCAGTGGGAACATGGAGGTTTTGGTTCAACAAATTTGGGGGGCATTTCCGTTTTGGCAGCGAGACATGTCATGGGGGAAAATGAGGTTCCAGTTTAAAAATTAGGCACATAAACCATTGGGGGGGAGAACAGGCAGTGAGGAAAATGGAGGTTTGGGGTTTTACAAGATTTGGCAGCTACCCTTTGTGGCAGTGAAAAAAGGCAGTTGATACATGGGAGGTTTTGGTTTACAAAATTAGCAGCATTACCAAATTCTGGCAGTGAGAAAATGGCAGTGGGGGAACATGGAGTTTTTTTCCTTTTAAAAAATTAAAGGCAGCAGTTTCCATTGGTAACGAGAACATGGCCCAGGGGAACAGGAGGATCCGGTTTAAAAATTTTGGGGAGCGAGAAAAATACATTTGGTGGAAATAAGGTGGAGACATTTAAAAAAAAAAGATTTGAGGACTAAAATGAGGATAAAGGGGTAGAGGCACATCAATCAAGAGGGTTTTTATTCCAAAATAAATCAGAAAAACTTGTAAATCTAGTTTTGGCACAGTAAATAAAATTTGTAAAACAGCAGCAAGGGAACCCAGGCATGAGGTTAGTTAGTTTTTAAAATATGTATTTCACATTGGGTCAAGAAGACAAACTACATTTACATCAGTGACATCGGCAACCGGGGCAACAAAATTTTTCAGAGATCCATGCTTTAATTCATTTTAAAATAAATTCAAACGACCACATGTCATGGAAAAACGATATTTTTTTCCAGTTATCACCCCCGCCAGCTGTGCTAAAAGTGCTTTCCCAAGAAACCTGCTGCTGGGCAAAAAAACGCTATGGCATGTCAGCAAGCTCGGGGCCTTTCATCCATTTTTGAACACCCAGAACTTGAATTGGTCAGACAAATCCAAAAACCGACTTGAAAAACCAAGTAGTCATGGACCATGGTCTTAAGGTTTTGCTCTGTGTGTCTAATTGCCTCCCTTGCAGCATTCATGTTTTTAAAGGTGGTCTCGGGTGTCCCCTGAATTGGCCCCCTACCTTGCAGGCATTGGTGAGGTGGTAAAAATCGATTGCCAAATTTCACCCAGTGGGGTTTTCTGCCACATGTCCCAACTGCTGCGGCTATTTGCTTTTCTACTGCGCCGTGGCTTTACGTTTTTTCCACCGTGACATTAGAATGTAAGACCAAAAGTTGTCTCGAGTTGGGCAATGACACGTCTCAAAATCCTCATTCTACGTCAATTTTTTGTGGGTGGTGGAAATTTCTCCTTTTTTCTTGTAAATGGATAAAGAAGGGTGGCCATCCAAATCGCTGTTCATTTTTATTGCCTTTATGCAGGGCTGTTTTTAGGTAATGTAGCATCCAACACTCATGGTGGGGATGCTGCCAATCTCCCAACTTCGGGGGTTTAGGGGCACTAAAAGGGCTTCCTCCTCTTTTCCCCCCCTCCTGTAAACTGTGCAACCTCTTACCCTGAAGGTTTTAATCAGTATTTGGGGTGTCCAACCCTCCTCCCACCTCCTCCCCTTCCCATCCTACCTTTACCAGGCCCCGGCTACCCATCGCTCTACCTGTGAGCTGAAGTGCCATACTGCACCCCTCTCAAACCTAAAACCGCCAAAGAAGACCTAACAAATTTTGAAACATTTGGGGCCTTTTACATCCTCCGGGGAGTAAGGGTCTTTGTCCGCCTCCTAAATTCCTCCCCCCCCTTCTCCCCATCACTGTGCGACCTGCTGCAGCAGAGTGCCTAAATGCTTTTTCCAGGGAAAAAAACCATAGTGGGGCTGCTGCAAGGACATCGTTCCAACTGACCATTTTGGGTTTGGCCCTTTTTAAAAAACCCCAAGGAGGGTGCAGTAAACCTTAAACCTTTCCCCCCCACTTCTAGGGGGTTTCAACACCCCGAGGTCCCAACACGCTATTTATGCTTTTGGCACTTTTCATACTGAAAAAAGGGAAATTACCCCTGCGGCCACAATCGTTTGGAGCAGTGGAGGGTAAATTTCCCCAGCATTTTTCCCACATCCATATCAACTGTTACAGGGGGCCCCGGGATCACATTTGCAACGCTGCCATTTTGGCCCCGAAGCGGGGTTTTGGGGAACCCCGGAAGTGTGAAAAAAAACCCCTCAAACCTTCATCACCCAATTTTTAAAGACCTGGGAACCCGCTTAAAAAATTTCTGCACAACCAGGTTCTTTACTGTGCCGGGCAAGGGATGAACGTAAGTCTATTTAAATTTTTAAGGGGCAACAAGGGTTTATGCTCCCTGTTACCGGGTGCCCCTTGCGACCCCGTGGGGGGTCGCGGGCAAAACCCCGAACCCCCGCAGCACCTCCGGGTTTGGGGCCCCTTGCCACGGCCCGACCCCCCCACGCCCTGGGGCCCCACTTTCCCCTCCACCACCGGGTCCCATCCGGGCCCGCGCGCCCCTGCTCCCGGGGCCGGTGCAGCGCTCCCTCTAGGCGCGCGGGGCACTGCCGGGAGTTTTAAAAGGGGACAGTCGCCGTGTTTGGGTTTTCACCGGGGAAAAGGGCCCCTTTTTAAGCCCTGCCTCTTCCCCACCCAACCTTTTGGGCCGAATCGAAAGTGCCTTGTGCCGGGGAGAGAAGCGTTCCTAAATTTGTCTTTTCCTTTTAAACTGGGAAACGAACCCTTTCTCCCCCCATCCCTTTACCACCAACCCTTTTTCCCGCCTTCCTAAACCTTCTGCCGTCCCCGACAACGAGCCGTTTCACGATTTTGTACCACTCAACACCTCGCTCCCCCGGGCAACAAGTCACGTGGGGGAAGGGGATCGGGTTTTAAAAACCGCCGCAGCAAGTCCACCCCGCTTTGGGGCGGGCTCGGGTTTAAAAACCCGGGTACCTACTTAGATTCCTTTCCCCCTTGGCGGGGTTTTAAACATCATCATTTTGGGGTTTGGCCAGGGGGACCCACACCCATCCTTTTAACATTCGTTTCGGCCAGGGACCCACCAAGGGCCTCTACCAAGCGTCTCCGACCCCCACTAAAAACCGGGTGGCTCAGCAATCTAAGCAGATCGCCACAAGCCAACAGCTGAACCAATTTGACTACAAAGAGGGAAAGCACCCTCCGGTCCACCACCCACACAAACGGGGGCCGGGCTCAAGCAGCAGCAGTCGTTCCGGGGACATCCCCGGGCCCCCAAAAACCCTTCTGCTGTCCTTTCCGACGAAGTTTGGGGGGGACTCAAAGGGCCTGCAGGGGTTTCATCACCCATGTGCTCCCCCACGGGGAAAACTCATGGCTGGTCAGTTCCCCCCGGGAAAGGTTAAAAGGTTTTCCTTTCCGTTGTCAGTCCCAACCCGGGGGAAAGCCCGGGCCGGGGTTTATCCCCTTTGGGACCGGGGCGATCCTACCCACAGCGGATCGGGCCCAATTTTTTCGGGATTTCCCCGGGGATTTTTTCGAGGAGCCTCCCGGCCCTCGTCTGCTAAAAACCGTTTTATTAAACCTACAGCGGGGGAACCCCCTCCTTTGGGAGCACTAACCCCTTCCCGTGCAATTTCGCACCTTAGCCTCTAAAATTGGCGGGGAAAAGTTGCTGCGTTTGCCCACGTTCAAAAGGGCCTCTCGGGCCCAAATTTTAAGGATCCCTCGCCACCCGGGACCTCCGCGTCCTTTAAAAGTGATTTTCATCCAATAGGCAAACCGCAAAAGCCCAACCTTTCTGAGAGGGGGAGGAGCCCCGCCATGAACGCTAACCAGTCAAACACGTGGGCTACCCCGTCTTGCCCAGTTTTTCAGCGTCCTCCACTACCCCCTCCCAGCCACCTTGGAAGGGGGCCATGCAAGGGGGACAAAAACCCGCCCCCTCCGCAAGATTTTTGCCCGACGGCTTTGGGGGAGAAGTTGTGTCTCTACTGCGGCAGCCCCAAAACACTTCCGAAGGGGTTGCCCCCCTTCTTGGCAACGCCCCGGGAAAACGCACCCCCTGGGATTCGGGGGAAAGGGGCCCTTCCCTATGATTGAGTAATCCCTCTCCAGGGCTCATGCGCCACCGGGTTTTTACTCCCAATTTCCGGAATCTCGTTCCGGTGCCCGGCCTTCCTGGCCCCTATGGGCGGGGAGTTTAGGGATGCTTCTTTTGGTTTACCAAAAATCGTCTCTCGGTGGTCCGCCTAAAAAAAACCCCGGTCATCTCCCCCCGTCAGGGGTTAAAACTTTTTAAGCGCCCCCATCCACTACCGGATTTAACCAGTGGCCCCCAAAAAATAGGAGCCCTCACAGGAAAGGATTCACGTTCTTCGTGTTCCCCCCCGTTTTTTCCCTCGGCGTTCACTGGGCTTCCCTTTGGGCTACAGCGTACGCCCCTATCCCTGGATTGGAAAACGGGTGAAGTTTTGCGGGGGCCCCGGGACTCCCAAATTCTCTTTGTTTTTCGGACCCCCCGGGTGGGCCCCATCCTCCCCCGGCCTCTCCCAACCCCACTACCGGGTTTTACCGAAACCCTTTTCCCGGGAACTTCCAAAAGGGTTTTTTTCCCCGGAGGCGATTTTGAGAAAACTTCCCCTCATCGCCCATATGATTGCCCCATAGCCCCTGCTACCCGAAAACTATTCCCCCCCGGGGTAGGTTTCTACCCGCTCTCCGTACCCAAACTGGGGCGATGTGGGCCCCTTTTTTGAAGAAAATCTTAAAAAAAAAAAAGGGGGTTTCATCCGCAAATCTACTTCTCCGGCGGGTCCCGGGAATTTTTTCTTTGGGGGAAAGAAAAAAGGATCCCGGGAACCGTGCTTTGGGCCCAACCGTGGTCAAAATAAAAACACCTTTAAAGAACCAGAAACCCTTTTCCCTTTTAAATTTAGGGAAAACTTTGACCGCTCCGGGGGGCCAAGGTTTTTTCCCCAAATTTGGGGACTTGCGGGGGGCAAAAAACTCAACCAAATCCGGAAAGGGCCCGACAAAGGGAAAAAACGGCCTTCAATACTCTGAGGGGCATTTTGATACTGGAAAAATGCCCTTGGTTTATGCAACCTCCGGCCGTCTTCCAAAATTTTTGCCCCAAATGACTTTTTCCCAGGGGACCTCCTATATGTCTTTGTAGGGTTTCATTTAGATAAACATCCGGGTAATTCTAAACCCATCGGGGAAACCCACCAGTTAAAAAAATGTGCGCCAGGCCTGAAAACCCCTGCGCGAAAAACCATCAATACGCTAAACGGGAAAATTGCCATTTCACCGACCAGCCTCCCGTTCCTTGGATCCCAAAATCTTTTATAGGGGGTTTGCGGAGGGACCGCCCCAAAACTCTTTCCCGGGTCCTACAGGGGCCCCCCACCTTTTGGCCCTGCGGGCTATACAACGTTTCCTGGGTTTCGCAAATTTTACTCCCGAAAATTTCATCCCGCACTATAAAACGTTGGTACCCCAATTTTTGCCCTTACCAAAAACTTGGCAACCCGAAACTGTGGCCTCCGGGCCCCGAAAAAACCTTTTTCCCAAAATTTTAAGGCAGCATTCGCCCCCCAAACCGGGTTGAAAACCCCGGCCAGATACCGAGAAACCCTTCTTTCTGGGGTGGACCCCTTTTCTTCCATAGGAGCTGGAGCACTGCTCACCCAAAAGGGGCCCCAAGGGGAAGACTCGGACCTGGGTTTTTTTTCCAGGACCTTTTCACCAAAAAGAGAAAAACTAACCTCAGGTTTTCGGGAAATTTTGCCAAACTTGCCCCCAGAAAAATGGCCCACCCCCCTGGAGGGGGCTCGTTTCCCCCCCCTGAATAACTTCACTGACCACAAAAACCTCCTCTATCTCCAGCACACAACGTCGAAACCTCGCCCAAACGAGATGGTCCCCTGTTCTTTGCCCTTTTCAACAAAATCATCCACTTTCCCACCGGCAGAAAAGAACCTCAAGGCCGATTTCTTTTTTTCCCTTTCCCTTTCCCAGGGTTTGTGGGGAGGAAGAGGGCGGCCCCCCAAAAAAATTGTTTCCCCCGGGAAAGTCTTTATTCTGTGGCTCCCACTAACCTCCAAGGGGGACCCCCCCGGGAAAAACGTAGGGGCCCCCCTGCGCTCCGGTTTTAAGGGGTTTCCCGAAAAGGGGGGCACTGTTCCCCCATACCGGACACCCTGGGGTTTTGAAGGTCTTGTTCGTTGATTTCCCGGGGTTTTTACGGTGGCCTGGTTTTCCCTTAACGATGTAAAGGGTTTGGGGGGCCCGCACCACCTGTGCCCGCAATTTAAATCCAAATCGCCAAAAAACCTGCAGGGCTACTCCAACCTCGCCGGTGCCTAAACTGCCCTTGGAGCCCCTATTCCCTTTGGGCCCTTTAAAAAAGCTTTTTTCGCCCCCGATTTGGTTTAAAACGTCATTTGGGTATCACGACCTTTTTTTCCAAAAAGGCTCATTTTTTTCCCTTGGGGGGCCTTCCATCTGCGCCTCGGGGTCGCCAATATTTTTTTTAAACACAATTTTCCGTCCGCATGGACCCCCTTACAAAGTCTCTGACCGGGAGGGCCAGTTCTTTTCGAATTTTGGCGAGGGCCCCTGCTCCTACTCCCAAAATTTGGGAATGGACTTCTCCTCTCGTACCACCCACAATCCCCAAAGGGGAAATGGGGAGGGTGAATCATGGTTCCCAGGTTCTTAACCCCCGCCACTTTACTTTTCCAAACAAGATTACTGGTCCATCCCAAATACCTTGGGCGGAAATTTTCCCTATAATTTTCCGGGACTCGATTTCCCCTGGAGCAACCCCCTTTTCCCCTTGTCCCTTTTTTGGCATCCCCACCCCCCCCTTCAACTGCCCTCTCCTCCTCCGAGGGCCCCGCTGGGGGACAGTCTGGTCCGTGGGCCCAAACCCTGTCGGGGGGGAGACCCTAGTCCCTGCTTCAGGCCTCGGCCCCTTTGAAAACCCCCAACACAAAAAAAGAAGACCCCCTCCTTCCTTTGGCCCGGGGGATAAGGTGGGGGCTGTCTGGGCCCAAAAAAACCATTTTTTAAAAACCCCAGCACAAGCTGGGCCCCCCTTTTTTTAGGGCCCCTTTTTAAGTCCTTAGGGGCATTAATCCTTGGCCTTTCAAGCTCCGGGGTCCCTCCCACCATGCGCAACCCCCAAAATCCTTCCATTTCCCCTACTGAAAACCGGTCACCCCAAAAAACCGCTTCTCTCGGTTTCCCTTTTTTCCCCCGTCTCTCCGAAACGGGTTCCACCAATATTTTGCCTCAAAGAGATTTTGGCCACTAAGACGGGTTTGGGGGGGGACGATTTTTTTTTTGGGGGCCCGGAAGGGGTTTTTGGGCCCGATGAAAAGGGCGTGAACCGGGAAAACATTCTGGATAGGGGGCCCCTTGTCTAAGTTTTGGGGGGCCCCAAAAAAGGGAGGCCCCAAGGGGGGGGGGAAAGTTACGGGGGTCCCCCCCGCGACCCTCGGTCGGGGCCCCAGGCATACCCGCAACGCCGCAGCACCTCCTGCTGCCCGGTTTTCCCCGGCCCGACGCTTGGGGCCCCGGGCACCCCCGGGACATCTGGGGGGACCTTAAACCCTCCACCTCCTGGTCCTGTCCTGGCGCGCCTCCTGCGCCGGCCGGGTGCAACCCCGGGCCCCCTAGAGCGCCGTCGGCACTGCCGGGGAAATTTTAAAAGGGACAGTGCGCCCGGGGAAGGTTTTTACCGGGCCGGTTCCCCCCATTTAACCCTGCCTCTTCCCCCGCACCTTTGCCGAAACGATAGTGCCTGTGCCCGGGAGTGTCTTGTTCCGTTTTTCGTTACCGTACCCTGCCCCCCTCCCCTTTACCACGAACCATTTCCGCCTGTCCTGACCTTCCCCCTGCCCCGACTTAAAGAGCCGCTTTACGAATTTTTTACCACGCAACACCTCGCTGCCACCGCAAGCAAAATCCCCGTCAGTGTACGAAACCCGGTAGGGAATCCCCCGCAGCAAGTCCATCCCGCTTTGGGGGCGGGGTCCTTTTTGAAAACCGACCAAAATTTGAATTTTTTTCCCCTGGCGTGGGTTTTCATCATCGCTTGGGTGGCCCCGTGGGTCCACTTTTCCACATCCGTAACCCCTCCCTTTGTCTCACACCACCTTGGGTTTTCGCCAGGGTCTTTTCCCCCAGCCCCTTTTCATTTTGAGTGCGCAAGCCTTTCCCCAGCTCTTGAAACCCGTGTGTTACAGTCCCCCCCAAGACAAATTTAAATTTTAAAAACGGCCTGGATTTTCTTGGAACCAATTTCTACCTGCGAGTTGGGGGTCTGGCCCCCTTTCACCAATTTTTTCCCGCCGTGGGTTTTTAAAATTTTCGGCCAGACCCAACACCAAGGGGAGTGGCACCCCCCCCAAATCACCCATTTAGCACATTTAGATGTTTCACCCCCGACCTGGAAATAAGTCTATGTGTCTGGAGTGAGATGGACTTTGGGGTACACAGATGCAGCTTTTAAAACGTTGGAAAAATCTTTTCTGGGAATGTTTACAGGCCAGGGCAGGGACAACTTTTTTGGGATGAAATGCCTCGGGTTTTTATATTTGGGGCAACCAGGCCAAAGACGTGGGGAACCCAACTGTTCCACCAGGGAAAAAGGGAAAATTTCCAAGGCCAACAGCCTGGCAATGCTGACATTCAGGCCTTTTTGGGTTTGGATGGTTGGTGAAATTTTTTCTTTTTGCCTCCCCAAACCCGACACCCGAAGGCTGGCTGCCCCCAAATGGCCGCTGTACGGGTGCAGGTTCCCCAGTGGTGGAAGGGGGAAATGTAGGCTGTGTTTTCGGTGGTGGGGGAAACGGGTGACACTATCTTTTACTGGAATTTGGGGCTTGCTTTAAGCTGCCCCCAGCACATCGGGTCAGAGGACCACTAGGGCTTGGAAATGGCGTAGGGAAGGGAGGAGGCAGAAGAAGTCCCTTTTGGGTTGGAAGCCCAGGGCCTTTGTGGGGCCCTTTTTTTTTTCAAAAACTTTTCCACAGCCCAAATTTATGCTTTCCATGCATGTGCCTTTCATGCCCCAAGGTGCTTAAACCTTTTTTATTCTTTTCCCCCTACGAAGCTTTGACGGCAAAACCACATATACATCCCGTTTTCGAACTGAGGCCTTTTATCGATAAAAAGGGCCCCGGGGTTTAAAAGGTCCTGGACCTCTTTGAATGTAAAACCCAAATATGGTTTTTCCCCCCCTTCCACCACTGACCCCCGGCTTTTCGGAGTAAGTCCCGCGGGCTTGAAAGACCGCCCTCTTCCTTTCTGACCGGACCCCACACTTAAAACTACCCCATCAACCCCTCGCCCCTGATGATGCCCGCCAGCTGCTGCTCAAAAGACCATGGGGGATCCCAATTCATCATCATCACAGGTGATTCCTCACAGCTAATCCTCAATGGGCTAAAGCCCAGCAGTCCGGCATTTTCTGACCCCTCGTAATTTTGCCGCGGACCAGCTTTCTTCTCATCCCTGAGGCATCACCATTTGGGGGTCAAAGCAGACAAAATCATCCCTTTTGGCCCCTTGAATTTTTGAAAGCCTTCTGACCCCAACCGCATTATTTATCAAAATCTCCTGGAAAGGATTATTTGGGTGGGGCTGTTATTGGTTGTGCATTCGGCCCGTTTTTCTTCAGGTTTTCTGATGATGATAATGACATTTTTACCGTGACCAGAGGGAAAAGGAGGGAAAACCGCTGGATGTAGGGTCTGATCACAAAAACAGATTGGCGATGCTGTTTCATTTAAAGATTGCACAGGGGGAAAAGAGCAACGTTTACAGACCTAAGGGCCGCGACTGAGATGTCCCCACTTTGTGTTGCCCCGGCATTGGAAGGGGGTGCTTTGTCTCGTACCTCTTCTCCACTTCCTACACCCCTTCTTGCTCGTTACCAACTCAGTTTTCACCATTTCAAGGTAAAACGGTGGTTTTAATTTCTGAGCCCCAAAACTGCAAAAATGACTTTTTTGCACAATAATTTCACCAACCAACCAAGAGTCGCAAAAAAAAACAGCTTCTGGGGGTTTTGGGGAAAAATGCACCAGCAAACCAAAACCCCCAAAAATTGCTTTTAAATTCCAACTTGGCACACCCACCAAAAAAACTACCCAAATAATCTAAAACGCTTTTCCGTTTAAAATTTTTCTATAAGCAAATATTGTCCCGCTGCAAGCAAGAAAAAAGAGAGCATCTGTCAGACAGAGAGTGACTGAAAAAAGGCATTAAACATGGTTTTTGGAATTTAGCAGCCACGAAGCCCTACACCCAAGATGACGTTTTGAAACTTTAGTTTAGTGCCCTTACACTGATTGGGGGCCTCCAAAAGGCAGAAAGGCGCTGAAAAAATATTAAAATGCCCCCTTGAACCTTCTAAAACCAAATTTATTCGAACGAACAGTAAAAGTGCGGTTTGGTTCGATTTCAGAAAAAAGAGATGTTCGACCGAACTTAACTTTTCCGAACAGTTTTTATCAATATAACCGGTTCTGCAACACAAAAATTAAACCACGAACCAAATAAGTTTATCTTTTGGGTTTATAGACCACAGGACATGCCCTTTCTTGTGCATCATCTTTAGAAAAAGGCCTTCCTTCTGGGGGACATCAGCCATGCAGAATCAATTTGGATGCAGTGTTTTAGGCGTATGGGTTGAGCAGCTGACAGGCTACCTTTTCCCCGTCCCTTTACCTCTGCGAGCAATGGCTGGGCGAGCACCCCATTTAAAAAGACAACTACTGGATATAGTTGCTGGAGCAAGTTCTCTCATCTTCTTTTGATTGAATCGATGGTGAGGCCTTTTATGAATGGCAACCTCTTCTTGTTACAACAGTCTGTATGGTTCTTGGCCACCAGTGCTGAAATGCTACAGTTTCAGGGTGTTGGCCAGTCTTCATTCTTAGCGTAAGCCATCTTTATGTAGAGGCAGCAACTCTTTTTTCAGATTCCTCAGATCCTCGCAGACCGTCTTTTGTCTGAGGTGCCATGTTGACTTCCAATGACCAGGATGTTTGGAGAGTGTGAGAATGATAACACCAAAATTTTACACATTGTCCCCATTCAAACCTGAGATCTTTTAACACTTGGAGTATATGACACCGTGCTAGGAAAACTGGCAAATTGGGGCACCGAATATGTCCCATTTTCACTAGGGGTGTACTCAGTTTGTTTGCCAGCGTTTAGATACGAATGGCTGCGTGTTTGAGGTTTATGTTGTTTGAGGTATTTTGAGAGCACACACCAAATTTATACTTTGTTAGAGTATGTTCAAATGACGGGTGGGGGTGTTTGTTGGAAGTAATGCAGGCAGGACCATCCCACCTTGTGATTATGCTGTGGCCGTGGGTCGATACCCTTCAGACCGTCAAATTGTGCAGATGAGTTACATTACCCTGGGAATGCCTAGAAGAGAAGCTCGTAATCATGTTCCTAGAAGGGGTGCAGTGAATGAAGTTAAGTACTGTCATGTTTTTATTTTTTTTACAGGGTTATCCCATTTGGTCTACATTGCATAATGTCAGACCAGCGTGGGAATTTATTTATTTTAATAAATATGGTCAACCAGGGCAGTTGTCAGGAGCGTGTTGTATTTTTTTTTACCCATTTATTTCCAGTAGTTAGCATTGGAGGTGTCTGTCAGGATGACTTCTCTGATTACTATCACTCGAGTTTGGTGTTCAGTCGGCAGTGGTTTTTGTCACCGCCAAAGCCTCGATACTAACCTGTGTCACTATAACCCTAAGTATCCAATGCACCAGGGTGTACTGTGAAAAGCCAGGGTCACCAACAGAAGTGGACCTTCTAATGTGATAGTCTGCTTCTGGGTTGGCTGGCAGTTGGTATTTTTAGAGTTGGAAGGGACCAGATCCATGTACCTTCCCATTTCTAATCAGAATGCAGCTGTTGGTTTTACCTTGGGCTGGTAATGGAAAAAATGGGGGACCCCACCATCTTTTTTTTTTTTTTTTTTTTTTCAAAAATAATGTTAATTGAGAATCTAAAACAATAGGCAACTACTGTAATCGTTTTACAATGGAGATGCCTATGTTTAGATTCTCAATTAATAAATAATTTTTGGGAAAAAACATGTGGGCCCTCCCCATTTTCCATTACCAGCCAAGGTTAAACTGACAGCTGCAGCGTGATAATATCAGAATGGGAAGGTATCATGGTATTGGTCCCTTCCCAACTCTAAAAATACCAGCCCGCAGCTCCCCCCAGAAGCAGACCTTCACATTAGAGGGTCTGCTTCTGATGGTTACCTGGCTCTTTCCAGTACCCCTGCTGCATTGGGTACTGAGATAACAGTGACATGGAGTTAGTGTCAGCCTTGGGGGTGACAAAAACTATCACTGGCTGACACCAAGATAGTAATAGAGAGGTGTCTGTTAAACACCTTCATTACTAACACTGGAAGTAAATGGGGAAAAAAGAATACAAAACGCACAAAAAAGTTTATTGAAAAAATAACCCCCCAACAAGAAAATTCATTGACCATTTTATTAAATAAATAGATCCAAAGTTGATCCGACGTAGTACACAGAAGTAGTCCAAAAGGGAGACCTATAAATAAACAGAAAAATTACACAAATACACCTATATAGGCTGAATACCCTATCCAGCATCCAGGAAAGCTGTGTGGAGGATGGTCGTCACCCAGGTTTCCTGGACACTGGATATTCTATCCTGCATGCATGATGAAAGTGGGTGGATTCCCCCATCGTGTGTCCAGTTTTCCTATAATAGGAAAGCTGGATGCTACTTGTGGGGCTTTGGGCATCACACAGATATTATGGGTGCTTGATAGTCTGTCTAGCATCCAGGAAAGTTGAGTGATGTTTCATCCCATACAGGTGGCCCACAGTTTTCCTATCTTAGAAAATATTGGTGCCACCTATGGGGGATGGGCATCACCCTGCTTTTCTAAGATAGGAAAATATGGTGGTGCCATTAGCTTTCCCACCACCTCTACCCCCCATTCTCTACCTCAATCAAATTGTAACTAATAACCTCATTTTAATGTTTGTAAATTTGTGCTTAGCAGCACTAGTCCAACACATGGCATGTGGATGTGCAGTCCATGGCTTTTTCTCTCCCATATTTGAATACATAAATATACTGCATAGTGCCTATTTGGTAAGGGAAATAAATAGCGTGACATCCACATAACAATTTGCAAAGTAAAAAGACAACCAAACGAAGGACATTTTTAACCTCTTCCTGCATTATTAGTATTATTATTATTTTTTTCAGAGTGCCCTACATTCAAGGGGGGTTACATACATAACATAGGTCAAACAAATACAAAGGTGACGATAAATAACTAACAATTGGTACAGAGGGAGAGAGGGCCCTGCCCACGAGGGCTTGAAGTCTACAAGGTTGGAAGAGACAGAAGGTGAGGGGCAGTTAGTGAAAGTGGAGGAGAGTCAGATGTGTTAGGGTAGTGAGTTCCAGAGTATGGGGAAAGCACTGGAGAAGTCTTGGAGACGGTTATTTGAAGAGCTGATTAGAGGAGAGCAGAGAAGAAGGTCCTGTTAGAATCGGTGCTTGTGTGAGGGAAGTTATCTAGAG
>JAODAL010051373.1:0-26716 GCA_025379985.1 Phyllomedusa bahiana
GTTTCCCTTTTTTTCCCGAATACATAATGTGTTCCATCGGGCACTTCTTAAGAGGGAACATTCAGCCTGTTACCCCGCCCTTAGCCCCCTCCTCCGTTTTGTATAGGGGGAGTTGAATAGAAATCCCTGTATTTTGGTTCTCGTAAGGTCCAAAAGTCACTGCATCCCTGGCCCTTTGGGAAGGGGTATTCCTGAGAGAGATTATGGGTTCCAGCTAAATCCATCCTGGAGACTGGTGAGGGAATTCCATGATCTACCCAACAAACCCAACCGGGGAAGGGTCCAGTGGCCCCCTCCAAAAAAGGGGGGGGGGGTATGTTAGGGTGGGCAGCGTCGGGCTTGGGGGAGGAAGATTCTGCAGCGCTGATCAGCGACCCCACCCAAATAGACAGTTGTGGGAGCTGTGTGGTGACGGGGCCCAGCCACTCCTGCACGAGGGAGCCCCGCACCACCAAGGGGAGGACCAGGGCCCCCAATAAACTACGGGGGATTGGGGATCCATTTAAAACTCCCGCTAGCTGATGCTGCGCCGATATTCCCTGTGCCTTTGCTCCCTGTGTTTGCTTTGTTGTTTTCACTGTGTACCTGACCTGGCTTGTTCTCCTGACCCCGGCTTGTCTTTGTTTTTGACCTCGCCCCCGTTCGTTTTTGACCTGGGCTTGTTTATTTATCCCTTGGTTCTAATTTGTGGCTTGGCGTTCCTGTTTTGGGTTTGACCCCAGACTGTCGACTATTCTTCCTTTGCGGCCCCCGCACTTTAGCAGCGCGGGGACTGTCCCCCAGTCCCATCTGCCGCCTAGGGCAGCACTCAAGTGGCAGGGACAGTGGGTGGGTTCCAGTCGGGGCTCCTGTCCCCCCTTGGTGACAAGGGCATAAAAAAACCTGTCCAGTCCTAACCCTTGGGCTGGCTAGAAAAAGCACATAAATTTTAGCAGTAAGAAAATGAGAAAGAGTTAGAGCTATAACTGAGTGTACTGTACGTCCTTATCTTACTTACGGTGTTGGCTGCTTGTTTTCGACTGGATGACATGTATTTTCATCAGTAATCCTGCATGCAAATGGAATGAATTACATAGAGCTAATAATTTATAATAAAGAATTACATGTAATTTAAATAAAAATTCTATACAGTATTTATCACTCCACTTGTTCTGGTCTTCAAAGTTTTATGGCAGTAGATATGGTGCATTTTCTTGACAATGTAACAACTGTGGGTAACAACAGATTGCAAACAAAACAGTGGACACCTTTTTTCTTTTTGTAAAAGAAAAAAATGAGAGGTGGCAAAAGCGATTAGTGGTCTAGAACAGTGTTTCTAAACTCCAGTCCTCAAGACACACCAACAGGTCATGTTTTCGGGACCCCACAGAAGACGAAAAAAAATTATACACCTGGCAATGCAAATATATCACCTGTGTCAGGTTTCCCCCAAAAGGATGCACGGACAATAATTAATCCCCTGTGTATACTGAGAAAATCCTAAAAATTTGGGGCCTGTTGGGGGTTTTGAGGAGGGGTTGAGAAACACGGGTCTGAAGAAATAAGTATTTACATGCATTTTATTTTCCCCCACTATGCCCCTCTGAAACTGGCATCCTGGCCCTAGCAAACTTGGCATGCTATAATGGCTCACTATTTTGGTGGTTGGAGAAAGTTATTTCTTATTAAAAAGACCCAGTACTGCATGAAGTCTTAAGTGATGCTTCATGGGAAAAAATATGCAGAACTATATCATGCTCATATTTCAGCAAACCAATGGGGGACTCTTCTTTTTAGATGAGACTCCTGTTTGGCTGGTCACCAGTGGGTGACTCTTCCTTTTAAATCCAATAGAAACCGCAGACCCGGTAATCTTCAAATATCCACATTCATTTATTTCAAGAAATACTTTAAGCCAAAATTTAGTTTAAGGCTACGTAAAAAAATGTAAGTATTTCAGACTAGACTGGTACTTCAAAAACCCCAGGGTAAATCTTTTAACGGTTTGGGGTTTTGAGGGGAAATGGGCCCCCTATCAGGTCAACCAGGGTTTGCCCCCTTTTCCTTTTCTCTGAACACCAGCAATTTGGAAGGGAAAAAAAGGGATGGGCTTTAAAATTTTTAAATAGAATTTTTGGGTGAGAAACCCCGACCAGGGTTGGAACATGCATAGGGTAAAAATTTTTTTTAAAGAAAGCTTTTGATGCAGGAAAAAAAATTTCTTAATTTCTTGTTTAAAACCCCAGTTGTGTGAATGTGTAATTTTTAAGGGAAAAAACAGTGCAATGCCAATTTGTGGGGGTTTAATTATATATTTTTAAGTACAGACCAAAAGTTTGGATACCTTCTCATTCCAAGGTTTCTTATTTTCATGACTTTAAAAAATTTTAGATTCCACTGAAGGCATCAAAAAAATAGAATTAAAACATGTGGGAATTAATATACTTCCCCAAAAAAATGGAAACAATGAAAATATGTTTTATTCTAGGTTCTTTTAAAAGCCACCTTTTGCTTTGATTACTGCTTTTACACCTTGGCATTTCTTTTATGGCTTCAAAAGGGTATCACCTGAAATGTCTTCCAACAGTCTTTAAGGAGTTTCCCCGAGATGCTTGCCTTTTGTCCCTTTTCCTTCACTCTGCGGTCCAGCTCACCCCAAAAAATCTCGATGGGTTCAGGTCGGGTACTGGGAGGCTGGTCATCTGGGTAAACCCCAACTCCCCTTCTTGGTCAAATACCCTTACACAGTTGGAAAGTGTTTTGGGGTATTGTCCAGTTGAAAAATAAATGATGGTCCAACTAAATAAAACCCGGGAGGGAAAAATACATGCCACGCAAATGCTGTGGTAACCAGTGGTTCAGTTTTCCTTCAATTTTGAATAAATCCCACAGTGTCCCAGCAAAGACCCCCACCATCAAGCTCCTCCCCCATGTTCACGGGGAACCCGGCATAAGATCCTTTCGTTCACCTTTTTTGCGTCGCACAAAGACACGGTGGTTGGGAAACCAAAAATCTCAAATCTGGACTCAACAGAACCCAAAGCACAGATTTCCATGGTTAATTCCATTCCTTGGGTTTTTTAGCCCAAAAATCTTCGCTTGTTGCTTCCTTACAGTGGTTTCCTAGCAGTATTTTACCAGGAAGGCCTGCTCAACAGCTCCTCTTAAACAGTTTTTTTTAGGATGTTTGCTGCTGAACTTGTGTGGCATTGACCTGGTCTCTAATCTGAGCTGTGGGAACCCGCGATTTTTGAGGCTGGTGACTCGGGTGAAATTATCCTCCCCGCAGAGGTGACTCTTGGTCTTCCTTTCCTGGGGCGTCCCAGGAGACAGTTTCTTTGTAGCGCTTTATGGTTTTTCCATGCCTTGGGGGCACTTTAAAAATTCCCCCAATTTTTTTTGGGTGACTGACCTTCATTTTTTAAAGTTGAGGCCACTTGTTTTTCTTTATTAGTGCTTTTTTTTTTGCCCTAATAGAAATTCTAAATCCTATAGTAGGACATCAGCTGTGTATCCACCTTACTTCTGACCAACACGACTGGGTGGGCCCAACCCCCTTTATAAGGCAATAAATCACACTTATTAAAACCCGACAGGCAACCTGTGAAGTGAAAAGCATTTTTAGGTGACTACCCCTTGAAGCCCCAAGAGAATGCCAAGAGTGCGCAAAGCAGTAATCAATGGAAAAGGTGGCTACTTTGAAGAACCTAGAATACAAGACATATTTTCAATTGTTTCACACTTTTTTGTTAAGTATATAATCCCACATGTGTTAATTCATTAATGCCTTCAGTGTGAATCTACAATTTTTCGAGTCATGAAAATACAGAAAACTCTTGGAAGGAGAAGGTGTGTTCAAACTTTTGGTCTGTACTGTATATATGTAATATATATATATATATATATATATATATATATATATATACACACACACATATATATATGAGAAAATATATACGGTATGTAACGTATATGCAACTACATGGCATTTTATATTAACATGAATGTAGATTAAATATGGTTCTGGGCAGAGTTGAGATGTTGCACAGTGACATGAAGAAATAAAGACACATTTTTTCATCTTCGATTTTTGAGGGTGACCTGGATCTTTACTGCACCGGCACTCTGGATTTGCCCAATTTTGAGTGCTGTTAGTCATACCAGAGAAGTCATTAATTCCAAATGGAACTCAGAACCTTCATCCATGTTTTCAACATCTTGTATGCTACAGTTATACATAATAAACTACCTACCAGTAATGCAAGCTGTAATTAACACCACGTGGAGTGTCTTCTCCAGGTTTCCATGTGCAATGTACATATTCCTTATAATGCCAAACACAAGTCATGTTTCTCACCATAGTTCTTGGATTGCCTGTAAACCAATGCAAACTAGGTTTATGTTATTTATACTGAAATGTATTAACAAAAAGACTGCGATTACTAAAAGATTGTACTAGGTGTGATTGTTTATGACCTCTATCACTTTCACCAATGTTTGAGTTTCAGATGGTTCCTTACATATGTGAAGCATTCAGCTATGACTTTTTTTTTTAATATAGTACCGTACATGTTGATGCATGATTCTCAGATGTATGTTGTTACTTCCAAGTCAGGTCCCTTGAAGTATATGAATGTTTGGTGTATAAGCAGAAAGCATTTCTCGATGTTGACTGTAAGCACTTATGGAAAGAGTCCTCTCTATGCCAGGTTGTCGCTCATTTTGTTGTAGTGATTATTGTACGTTTAATCTGATTTAGACCCTTTCCGGATGTACAGAGCCCTGAAATTAACTGCGTGTTAAAATAAATAATGGTAACAGACAACAGCCTAAAGGCAAATGTGGTCCAACCTTTAAAAACCGCCTTTGAAAACCTTTAAAAAACTGCGACATTTATATGTAGACAAGTGACTACTCAGTTAATTGAAGGCTGTCCTATCACATGCACATCAGTGATGTGGCCAGAGACGAGTCAAGTAGATATATGTATGATGAGGACAGGTAAGCAAGACTTAAGATAAGCAAATGTGGCATGACAATGGCAAAAATGTAAAACATAAGTAAAATGTGTCATATTTAATTATCAGGAGCCCATCAAGGATTATTTTATTAAGGATGGAAAATCTTAGCTGCCCGTACAGTAAGGGTTTGGTGTGTCACAGACTTGTGTGTATGCTGGCACAATGCAACCAATAATCATCACAGAGTTTTGCCAAACTGAAAATACTGGAAGATGGGTTGGGATCATTGCCACATCAAGATAATTCTGCTTTGTAGGCAGAACTATTCATGTGCTGTCTTGTATCCTCTATCTTGATGTATGGGTGGCTTCTTTCTGTAAATCAGTAATAAAGATATACTTAAATGTTTTCTTACCTCTTGCCAGTGGAGATGTAAATTCCTTGAAATCACTTGTGCGATTATCACATTCAGTGGAAACTCTTAAAGTGAGGTCTCTGTTTAAATCAATTCTAGTATCCAAAAACTTTGTATAATACAAGTTTTTATCTCTCCCACCAGGTGACTGAAAAATATAACAAGAAAAATGACTACTTAAGACACAACTAATAGCTGCATCTACTCAATATAGAGAAACATTTGAGTGAATTCATTTGTTTTATAGAGAATGCAAATCTTTTTATGCTCATCGGACTTTAGACTGCAAAATCAACATTGTCAGCTAAACAGTGTCAATGGGATAATATTACAATCTAACGTTGGTCTGTACTGGTTAAACATGGGGAAGAACAAAATAAGAATAAACCGGGATTTGTGTTCTGCCATCGAGAAGTCATAAAAGTCTCAAGACAAAGTCAGCTTTGGGGCACCGGTCAACAAAAGTCTTATTGCCACTAAGCCTCTTTCTCATCTTGCATGGAGAGAGGATGCAACTCTTACTGATATGCTGGGGGTCTTACTGAATGCCAAATACACTGACACATGCTACCTGTTACTGTGACACCAAACAATACCTACAAATGGGTCTCTCAAGCACAGCCAGCTATTTCTTCCTCATTGTACCAATATACTTTATCCAGCTATTTAACTACAAGGCTCTCACTAAGGGCAACATGTATGAAACGGTTTTGGTCTAAAACTTACTTTTTTCCCCATAGTTTCTATGGGGAAAAAAGTAAGTTTTAGACCAAAACCGTTTCATACATGTGGCGCTAAGTCAGAAGATATAGAACAAGGAGACTCAAATATGTTCAGTAACGAAGTACCTACTGTATGGCTTCATATAATTTTTCCATCTGCACAACAAGAGAAGAGCTTATCCTTTTTTAAATAGCATTAAAAAGAAAAACTTCTGCAGTATGCAAAAGAGATTTGTCCAGTCAGATCTTCTTTCTATCAATGTCAACAACCCCCAAATACAAAACCAAAGCTACACAGAAATAGCTCTATATATAAGAATGTTAATGCTCCTGTTTAAATCCAACTGAGACCATAGAGGAGCTTGGTTACTTATATAATACACTGCAATACTTTTTTACTGCAGTATATTATTATTATTATTATCATCATCATTATTATTATTACTCTATACTTTCCTAACTTTTTTTTTTAAATGAAATCTAAAAAAAAGCTGTGTTGTTATGCTATTTTTAAAAATGTCTTTTATACCAAGTTGTAGCATGCTTTGGGCTATGCTGGTGCTAAAAAAATAAATTTATTATTTAATGCAATTCTGGTTAAATCAGCAATTTCCAATTTAAACTTGGCAAACAAAAACAAAAACACAAAAAATAAAATTAATTACCGTACGTAAAGAAGATGGCAAAATCGCAGTTTTGTACCATATTGGGCAATGTGCAGTACTATTTGTTGCCGTCCATTTCCAAAATAGACAAAATATTCCATTCATTCCAAAGGTTATGTTAGTGGGGGGATAAAGCTGTCCTGTCAAAAAAAAATAAAATAATAATAATAATTTTTAATTTAGTGAATAAAGCTTGAAACTGCTATCATCACATTTGTTACAGATAGAAAACGCTGAATTTTCAAAATAAGCACAGAAAATGAGGGCTAGCATTTATGCAGATGGCTCAGAGATGTAGAGGACTAATGGCTTTCTCATTGATATGTTGTCTTTGAAGATGAGAATCAGATGATCAATAAAGCAGTTCAAATACTATACATCACAGGAAACATTATGTTACCTTGGATTTCATTTTCATTTAATTTAAAGAGAACCTGTCACATAGAATATACCTCCCTTGCTGAGTACAGAACAAGCTAGTGACAGACATGCTGTTTCCAGCACTGTGTTCCTTATTCTGTAAGGTGCTGTAGTTTTAGAGCATTTAATGCTCAAATCTTATTCATGAGCAGGTGTTAGCCCCCCCCAACAACGCGGAGCCCCACCCACTGACAGTTGTTCACAAGTTTCTACCTATTCAAAGTAATAGGTTTATCAGTTGAGGTGGGCGGGGCTAGCCTCATGTGGGCGGGATTTGAAAAAACAGACTCTTTTCATGACTCTTTTCTGGCTGAAAACTGCAGATTTGAGCATTAAATACTCAAAAACTACAGCATCTTACAGAATAAGGGACACAGCGCTGGAAACAGCAGGTCTGACACTAGCTTGTGCTGTCCTCAGCAAGGGGGGCATAAACTATGTGAAAGGTTCTCTTTAAAGTGATCACATTCATTACAGTGATATAATATTACATATAAGTCCAATGCACAATAATAAAATGTAATATTTAGCAAAATATTGCAAAAATTCATTGCATAACATTTAATTAAATGTATTCTAAAATCAAAAACTAAGGCTGGGTTTACACTTTGGGCCACATGTATGAAACAGTTTTGGTCTTAAACTCACTTTTTTGCCCATAGGTTTCTATGTTTGGTTCTTGCAGGGATTTATACCTAGGACTCCTAAGCTGAAAGGCAGAAGTGCTAGCCACTCAGATACATTGTAGTTACTCATATCTCTTGTTTGTTCGGTTACTGGACTTTAAATAAACAGACATTAGTTTGACTAGAGACTCAAGAGTGAGAACACTGAGGAAAAGCATGGTAAGGTCAAGCCTGCTGGGTCACATGCTCTGCACTTCATGCAAATTATAAATATTCCCTTTTGAAGACACTAAAAGTTGAAGAGAGGACTAACAGGACATGAAATGCCTTAGTGGTAAAACCTCTTTAACTTCATAGTCCAAAAAATCTGTTAGTTTGGCACTTGTTTTCTTCACAGAATTGCACTATAAGGCCCCGTTCACACGGCTTTTTCTGCCGCGAATTGGCGCCGTACTGCGTGCCGGATTTGCGCTGCAGTACGGCGCCAATCCGCGGCAGCAATTACGGTAATCCACTGCTCTCATAGAGAACAGTGGATTCCGTCGCTCCTCCCGATCAGCAAATCCCGCGGGGGAGAGAAAGTGACATGCACATTATTTACGGCGCGGATGCGCCGTAAACAATGCATTGTCTATGGGGCGGGAGCGGCGCCCCCGCCGCGCTCCGGCCCCGCCCCCGCCCCTTATTCACGGCGGATTTGTGCGCTCAATACGGCGCACAAATCCGCCGGGAATAAGCCGTGTGAACACGGCCTAAGAGTGCAGCCACACAACATATGTCAAAATACTCGTCGGATTCAGAATCCTAAAACAGCATCATCTGAAGAGTATTTTGTTTCAGTTTTTAATGTGGATTTTAGGTAGTTTTTTCTCCACCAGTTTTACAGGGATTTGTAGATATGGTTAACAGTCAAATTTTTTCGGTTTTTATAACACAAAACTGCTTACAAATCCAACTGCAAATCATTGCCGTGAAGATGGACCTTGATGTAGAATTTCACAGATTTAGAAAATAAAAGACTTAAATCCCTTAATGACCGACCGCCAACTTTTGACATCAGGCAGTTCAGGTCGTTCGTCTGCAGCGACGTCTTTTGGCGTCGCTGTAGACATTGGGGTTTGCGGCGCCCGGCGCCATAGCATTGCTGAGGGCAAGGCTGTGCCTCACGGCCCTGTGCCCGCGGCGGTTCCTGCAAGCGGCAGGGAGCGAGGAAACCTCCGCTTCCCATCGCTTAACCTGTTGACTGCTGCAGTCAGTGACCGCAGCGTAATCAAAGGGCTTTCCCCTGCACTGTCGGGTGATCACGACTCCCTGTGACCCGAGAGAGCCCGGGGAATGGCTGCACAGTCAGCTCTAGGGACCTAGAGTAGCCCCAGGGCTGTCTGTGTAACGAGCCAGCGATCAGGGCAGACTGTGTGCTGCTCTGATTGCTTCCTGTGTCAAACTGACACAGATTATAATGTATTAGCATATGTGAATATGCTAAATCATTCCGAGGTGTGAAATAAGAGAAAGATCGGGAAACAGGTATCCCTTCATGGGATTTTTTTTAAGTAAAAGACATAAAAAGGTGTGGAAAAAAAAAAAAAATTATAAAAATAATTAATGAAAAATAATTGTGCATACATTACACACACACACACACAAATGCAGACACATATTAGGTATTCACACAACCGTAATAACCTGTAGAATTAATCTAACAAGGTTATTAAGTGTGAAATGTGAATGGTGTAAAAAAAAACAAACAAAAAAAAAAAAAACCTGCAATAATAAGTGAACTTAAACTATTCCCCCAAAAAGTACAACTTGTCCCGAATAAAACGAGGCCTCAGACAACTGTGTCATTGAAAAAATAAAAAAAAGTGCTGGTCATTAAAGGGGTTTTGCCAAGAAGTGAGTTCCTTACCTAACAGGCTGATACTCCCCTCTTGAGGCTTGAAAAAAGGGGCGTTGTGTTACTGTGTTTAAAAAAATAAGTAACTGTATTGTGCACAAGTTGTACGGGTTTTGTTTCTCCCTCTTATGTGCTCAGGAGAAAAGATATGCTCCGAACAGGCAGCGTTCTTTCATTTGTTCACAAACTGATGCAATGGGGAGGTAGAAGGGCTGAGCAGGGAGCGTTTGCATGTTTACTCATATAATTACATTACAACCAGTGTATTCTCTATACAGCAGACACATGATCTTTTCTCCCCAGTCCCTTCAAAGCTAGTTCATGTTCCCTGCCATCAGATAAGAAGTGCAAACAATGCAAGCATGGCCAGATCAGCTCCTGTCAGCTCCTGGTTGTATCTAATGTAAACAGTCAGGAAACTAAGGGCATGTAAGGAAGTCAGTAGCTCTCACAGGATTCACTTTTTTAATGACATATATTTAGAAAGTGATTAAATACCCATTTCGGAGGATCCCACATCAACATTAGATCGTGGCAAAACCCCTTTAAGTGCTTTTCAGGCATTCGGCTTAAGGGGTTAAGGAGGTAGTCTCACTGAGCCAAAAGTAGATTCGGAATCATACATCTCTGCCTGGTCAAGCTGTGGCTGCGTCTATGGCAATGATTAGCATATCAGCTCAGCATTCACAGCTCTTCTAGTAACATTGACATTAGAGCATGATATGTTAGCTAAAAGTGCAGACAGCTACAGAGCTCAAATTAAAGAAATATAGGAAACTACTTGTTAAAGATAACACACTGTTTTCAAACTGCCAGCAGTCCCAACTGTGGTGACGTCACTCCACCCTATCTGATTAGAGCAGAGGGCGAAGTGGAGAGCTAGTCAGTAACCTAGAGGAACCTATGAGCACTCAGAGCTGATAACATCTTGACTCACCTCAACAAAGCCAAAAAAATTAAACAATATATTTGGGAAAACTACATGTTTAAAGCTAATCTATATAGTGAGACAACTCCTTTAAGAAAAAGGTAAGAAACACTAAAGTAAGATTCAAATCCTTTTTTTGTGACCTTCTGATAACCTAGAACATTCAAATCCGGCATCCAGTGCAATCTAGCAGATTAAAGTAACACGAAACCTAGGAACACACAAACAGGGGATAATGTCACTTTTAAATTATTTTCTGCAGCTCTTGAAACAAACAGTCTTTCAAAGAACAAAGGTTCAATTCCTTCTGAACCCTGAGGCTCCAGTTTCGATTCTGATTTATTCATCTGTGTTGAACATGTTGCTTAAAACTAGTGTTTGTACCTTGAAACCATAAAATATATACTGATTGCACAGACAGAACCTGGCACTCGAACATGAAGAAGAACACATGCAAATAGTGAAACTGCCGACTTTCCATGATGGTTTTATTAGTGGGATAATTCAACTCCATTTGGAGCTGATCCAGGAGTTAATCACTTGCTACAAGGGTCGAGTTAAATATTTCTAGAAGGCTGTAAAAAGACACAGGTGTATTAGGCTCTGTCCAGACAACGAATATTTCAAGTCAAAATCCAAATGGATTCTGACTTAAAATACTCATCTGAAGCCAAAAGTCAACCATTCCTATTGACCTCCATAGAAAATATGTGTTGTAGTTCATACAACGTATTTTCAGCAGTCGATTTTTAACACTTAGGCCATGTCCCCACGGCACGGTTTTTCAGCCGGTTCTCGGTTTTGAAAACCGTCTGCAAACCGGCTGAAAAACTTCTACACGGACACTAATAGAAAATCTGTGCAGCTGTCCCCACTGCACAGATTTTCTGCCCGGCGGTTTTTCAGGCTGCCGGCGGTCCGAAAAACATAGAACATGTCCATTCTTCCATCCGGTTGACTTGTTTTTGCAAGATCTTTAAGACAACCCCTTAAAGCACTCTGATAAGATGTAACACTTGCTAGAGCTGTCTTTATGTGTCTCTCTTTAAACCACCATGGGCCAGTATATTATTATTATTTATTTTAAAGCGCCATTGATTCCAGGGCGCTGTACATTCAAGGGGGGTTACATACATAACATATGTCAAGTGAGTACAATGATAACGATGAATGACTCACAACTGGCACAACAGACGGAGAGAGGACCATGCCGTGAGGGCTTACAGTCTACAAGGAGGAGAAAAGAGACAGAAGGTGGGGGCAGACATGTTTGTGGGGTAGTACAGTGGCAGCAGGGTTATTGTAGGTTATAGACAATCCTGAAGAAATGGGTTTTCAGGTTGCTTTTGAACCTGATGAAGGTGGGGGAGAGTCTGATGTGTTGGGGCAGTGAGTTCCAGAGTGTGGAAGAAGCACAGGAGAAGTCTTGGAGACGGTTATGGGAGGAGCTGATAAGGAAGAGCAGAGAAGAATGTCCTGGGAGGAGCGGAGATTGTGTGAGGGGAGATATCTGGAGATTAAGGTAGAGATGTATAGAGGGGAGAGGTTATGGAGAGCCTTGTAGGTCATGGTTAGTAATTTGAAGTGAATTAGCTGGGAAACCAGTGAAGGGATTGGCCGAGGGGAGAGGCAAAGGAGTAGTGAGGAGATAGGTGGATAAGATGGGCAGCAGAGTTGAGAATGGTTCGAAGGAGAGCAAGAGTGCTAGATGGGAGGCCACAGAGAAGGATGTAGTAGTCTAGGCGAGAGATGACAAGGGCATGGACCAGCATTTTTGTAGTGTCGAAGTTGAGGAATGAGCGGATGCGAGAGATATTTTTCAGGTGAAGGCGGCAGGCAGAGGTAAGGGTTTGGATGTGTGGTTTGAAAGACAGAGCGGAATTGAAGATTACCCCAAGGCAACGGACTTGCGGAACAGGTGAGAGTGTATAGCCGTTGACTGAGATAGAGAGATCAGGGGGAGGGATTGAATGGGACGGTGGAAATATGATTAATTCTGTTTTCTCCACATTTAGTTTTGAGACTGGAGGAAAAAAAGAGGAAATGGACGATAGACAGTCTGAGATCCGGGAGAGAAGAGAGGTAACATCTGGGCCTGAAATGTAGAGTTGTGTGTCATCAGCATATAGATGGTAGTGAAAGCCATGTGATGCTATGAGCTGACCAAGGCCAAGAGTGTAAAGAGAAAAGAGTTGTGGGCCCAGGACTGACCCCTGAGGGACACCGACAGAGAGGGGCCGGGGGAGGAGGTGGAGCGGGAATGAGAGACACTGAATGTCTGATCAGTGAGGTACGAGAAGACCCAGAAAACAGCCAAGTCTGTGATGCCGAGGGAGGAGAGGATTTGTAGCAGGAGGGAATGGTCAACAGTGTCAAAGGCAGAGGACAGGTCTAGAAGGAGAAGGACAGAGTAATGGCATATGGGCCATGCTTCATAAATTAACAGTAGTCCTTATCCCTAAACTTATGCTAGCACACTGTAACAAACGCTCCACTTTTCGAACAGAACTAAAAATTGAAATGATATTCCACCTAACTATAGTGCCCCAGTAACAATTACAATCTATTGGCTCTACAGCACAGTGAAAACAATCCGGAAATGACTTTTTTCTAACAATACAGTAATGCAATGACTACATATGTTAGAAGTGCAAACCACAAAACAATTTCCTTACAAACCTTACTGTGATTATCTGCATCATTTCAGTACCCCTTACACAGTCAAGAAATAGAGGGCATACGTGGAAACAAGTTAGTGGGTGGGAGATAAGAGGCAAAAATATTATTTTAATCAGAGAGGAGTAGATTCAAGGGATCAATGTCCAGCAGATGAAGTTACAAAAGAAACTGTCAGTAAAATGTAAAAATAAACATATCTATTAAAAAATAAAAAGGAAATAACAGATTAGACAGACTAGATGGACAAACGGCTTAATTCTAGTCAGTTTGGCAAATTCTCTCAAGTGTATTGTAATGATTCAGTCTTACCCTAATGGCAGATGTCAAGACAAAGATGATTGGGCATGTTGATACTTTGCTCCCACAAGAAAGAAGACATGGCCAAAGTCATCTGACAGCGGATTATTATTTAAAAACACATTTAAAAATATATAAGATTCGGAAGAATAGCTGTTAGCCGAACAAGCCAACAGCTATTAAAGACGTACGGACACCTTAAATTTTGAGATGCATAAGCAGAAAAATGTGTCTCCCAGGAGAAAGGTCATGGACACATTACAAGAAAACAACCCTTCCTTTCAAAATTCATTGTAAAACTAAGTGCTAAGATAAGAATGTCAGATGTTCTTGGCAAGAAGTAAGGAAATAAACAAGAGCTTTTGTGATTTTTATCCCTGGTAAAAGAAAAAGGAAGAAATGCAGGGTTACCAATAGCGTGTTAGGTCTTGGAGAAAATCACAGACCTATGTTGTCTGCTCTCTTCCTGGAAGTCAGCTTGGTGAAGTGACAACAAAGGAGACCCCCCCCCCCCCCCCCAGCTCAGCAATGCTTTCTTTAGCAGAACCTCACCCATAGACTTGTCTTCAGTCAAAGGTGTAAAGGCGCAAAACAAAACTGTCAAACATTTCCACTGATAGGTTTCTAAAAATCTGTTCATTTAAAGAACACACAAAAGTCTTACAAAAAAATATTTCTTGGCTTTTACTACACAAAACTGCTGGTTCATTTCCTAATCATCTCAAGCCTGAATTACTGAAACACTTTTCTGTGACCTTCCATCTAGTACTTTTGTTCCTCTTCAATCCATCCTCAACTCCGCTGCACAGCTGATCCACCTCTGTTCTTATCTGCCTCTTCCCTCTGTCAATCCCTTCACTGGCCACCAATTGCCCAGAGAATTCAGTTCAAGCTGCTAACAATGACCTACAAGGCTCTCCATGACCTGTCCCCTCCATACATATATGCCTTAATCTCACAATACTTCCCCTCACACAATCTCTGCTCTTCTCTTGTCAGTGCTTCATACAACTGTCTACAAGACTTCTCATGTGCTTCCCCCATACTGTAGAATTTACTACCACAACACATCAGACTCTCCGTCAACTTTACTAGTTTGAAATGAAACCTAAAAACCCATCTTTTCAGGATAGCCTACAATTTACAATAACCCTTCTGCCATATCACCATTAGTGTGGATCGAACCGTTCAATAAAAGTTAAGTTCGAGTCGAACATCTTGATTTTCTCGAACGGAGCACTTTACTGTTCGTTCGAGTAAAGTTCAAGTTCGACAAGGCGCTCGACATGCCATTTTAATTTTAAGTTAATGTGTTACTTAGTGTTATTGTTTTTACATATATTACGTATCTAAACATCTTGGCTTGTACAGCGCCCTGGAATGAATGGCACTCTCAGATAAATAAAAATAATAGGAAAGTCCAACACACACTATGTATTTTTTGATAGAGTCTAAGGCTGCGTTCCCACGGCAGCAGACAAAAACCAGTCGGTTTACCTGACCGGTATTTGTCCGGTTTTGCGGCCGTCCCTCCGGCCACAGGCGGGGGGGGGGGCGGCTTTTCTCTGCGATGAGTGGAGAACAGCCCTCCCATTGAGGTGTTCATATTCCGTCCGGAAACCAGACAGAAGAATGAACATGCTCAATTTTCATTGAGCAGCTCGCGGGCGGAAAAACCGCCGGGCGGAAAACCTGTGCAGTGGGGACTGCTGCACGGGTTTTCCATATAGCACAATTGTGCTAATTTTCGGCCGGTTTTTCAGGTGGTTTGCAAAACCGTCCGAAAACCCTTGCGTGGGGACATGCCCTAACTGTTTCTGCCAAAAGTTCCCTACGTGGAGATCAGTAACACCAGCAGTGTTGCTTGGACGTGTAGTGTGTCAGGTCCCAAGGGCATTAGAGCGAGTAAAGCAGAACTAGAAAGTCAATGAAACGCTTGGGCTGATGCATGCATATGCACTGAATGGCCAGTTTATTACATACACATGCCCTTTTACTCCTGAAGTGTCCCTGTATGGAAACTGGACAAGCCAGGATGAAGTTTATCGAGAATGGTGTGAAGTAGGAATAAAATCCAGCAAAATGGGATCCTATGGATGGGGGCAGATCATTAGTGAAAAGGGTCAAAGAAGGATGTCAAGAATCACTGTAACAGGTCAAGCACAGTCAAGCAAGTTACAGCCAAATACCATGCTGTTGCTGCAGCTAATGTGTCCAAATGCACAACTCAATGTTCCTTACCATGGATCAGCAGTAACAGTAGACCACCAGTTTGAGTGTGATTGCTGAGTAAGGGAAACAGAAAGCTAAAACTCCAATTGACAAAAGAGCACAAAAATTAGATCACCAATAGGAAGGGGCAGAATTTGGTGCAAGCAACATGAATCATTCATCTTTGCTGTCAACAGTTCAGGCTGGTGGAGGTGACGTAATGGTGGGGGGCATGTTTACTTGCCACTGATAATTGTGGATGGATATTTGGACACTATGGCTTATCTAAGCATTGTGGTTGCAGCAAGTTCATGGCAGCCGTTCAACCTACAGCAATTGCGAAAAGCTATCCTGACCTCCTGGTCCAATATTCCTAAAGAACAATATCAACAACTAGTGAAATCTATGCCAAGACAAATTTCTGTAGTTCTGAAGGTCTATAAAAGTCCAATTCAGTACTAGATGGGTGTCTGTAATAAACTGATCATTGAGTGTCAGAATAACGCCAAACTTGCCAACAAAGGTGTCAACACATTCTTCACAATCATTAACTTTCCCCTTATCAGGGTGTTTCATAAAGGCTAGTCTAGATTAGGCATGTTTTTTTCATAATTAACTTGCTAAGAACTGAGGCATCATCACCATTTGCATAAAAAAATAAGCCGTTCAGATTTAATGCTTGCCTGTACATGTGTATACATAATACTTTCAAGTATAACAGATTCATTATGAACTAGCAGATAGTACACTATGTGGCCAAAAGTATGTGGACATCTGACATCAAACCTATTTGAGCTTGTAGGACATATCATTCCAAAAACATGGAATGCAACATAAAGTTGGGCCACCTTTTGTGCATCTATAACTGCCTCCACTGTTCCAAGAAGGTTTTCCAGAATATTTTGCACTATGTCCCTGGGATTTTGTGTCCATTTAGTCAAGAGTGCAGTTTGGAGGTCAGACACAGATTTTGAATAAGAAGTTCTGACTGGCACGTGTCACTTCAATTTATCCCAATGGTGATAAGAATTGTAGCCAATGCTCTGTGCAGTCTATTCAAGTTCCTCCACATCAAACACATCAAATTATGTCTTTATGAACCTCATTTGATGTGCAGGACAACATACGGAATATTATGTTTGGTAATGGTAATCTATTATGGCATTTAGGTAGAGAAAAATTCACGTATTGAATACCTCTGCTAGAAAACAATATTTGGCTTTGCACATACAAAAACTTTTTTGAAAAAAATGAGCATAGGTTCACACTAGTGTGGCAGCAATATAAATACACATTCCAATATCAGTAGCTCACTATCAACTAAAAAAACTATCAAAAGGCACATAGGAATTTTTGAAAAAGCATTTCTGCTATTTAGGATACATGAACATTTTTTTGAGGTTCTTAGTTCACATTTTTGATCAAAACTTCTTAAGCCCAAATCCCAATCCTCAAGGGGACCTCATATGCAGGTGGGTTCCTACACTAATGTTTCCTCTCTGTATCCTAAATACAAGTCCTATTGTAGCTGAATTAAATACTGTACACTGGACAACAAAGATTTTGCTTCCTGAAAATTTCCTGTACCTTTTTTTCTTTAAAATCTTCTGTTTGAGCGTTTTTCGTTTTTTCATATTATCAGGCTTTCCATGTATTGTCCACAGCATATGTGCTGTTATTTAACTTATAGGCAAGCAAACTCATTAATTCCTGGCATTTCATTGCAGTTGCAAAACTTCAATGGAATTGTTACAGACTAGGCACACATAGACATGTGGAGAGTACATACTTAAGTCTCAAAGATGCACCATGACAACCCATTAAACCCTATAAACGTACTTTGGAACAAAAATTGGTGATCAAGACAAACCCCAGCTCCTCACACTTTTTGGAAAGACGTGTTGATCTAGATTTACAGGGGTTCCGAAAGAAAATCCCATTTGCTTTCCAAAAGACGGCAGGAACAGAAGGACATGTAACCGACTGTTACTGCTTTTAAACCAACGGTCGGGTTTTCTCTGTTAAGAATAAAAATCCATCAAATTTCCCAATCTGCCTTCAGCTAGGATAAAAGTCCCCATTTTGATGACCTCCCCCGTACCAAAGCACCGAGACAGAACTGGGGGAGCAGCCGACGAGGATGTTGCAGCCCAGGGGTCGAGGGGGCAACAATGCCTTCAGACTCTGTTTCATGTTTTCTATGAGCCTCAGCTTATAAAAAAGCCAGGACTGAAGGGATTTGGGTCGGGACTTATTTGCTAAAAAAAAAAGCAGAAATTATGGCTTCAAACTTAAGGGATGGCATTTGCCGTCTCCTGGTACAAAGTTTCTGTTTTTTAAAGCCGCCGAGATGACTCCCCAGTTTTTTGAACGGGTTTTTCAACTGTGCCTCTGAGACATAAGGGATTGTTCACATTGAAACAGTGGCTTCTCTTTATTTACTCATCATGTTTGCCTCAAGGCGGGTTTTTACACAATGTAATTTCGTGTTCAAACTGTTTGCCTTGCTGCACACATAAAGAAAACATACAAAAACATGGGAAATGTTGAATAAAATTCAGCAACACAACTGGGAAATCTTTTGGGAAATTTTTTAAAAACATGGCACTGATGCTTGGATTACAGCGCAAATATACTATTTGCAAATATACTATTTGCAAATATAGTATTGCTGCTTCATTTGCGTTAGGACGATGTGGGAGCATCACATTTTAAGAAAAGGGAATGGCAAACTGTAACCAGTTCACTGCCAGACAGAAAAAGGCACACAAAAAGTACTTTGAACACGCAATTATATTTTTTTTGGGACAAATTTTCCGAAGAAATCCCAATCCCAAAGATTAAGGAAAAAATTTTTGACGGGTCCACAAATCCAACACTTTAAAAACAGGCACTTCAAAAGCCCTGGTGGGGCCTGAGAAATGCTTAAAAATCATTAAAAGGGATTTTGAAAGGGAAATTTCCCCCTTAGGAAATTTATCAAGCACAAAAATTTTAAAAAGGGTTTTTTTTTGAAAACCTCTTAAAGAAAAGGGAAGAAATTTGAACTGAAAAGGTCATTAAAAAATTCCCATTTTTGCTTTTCCTTTTGGGAAAATTTTCCCTGAAAATTTTCTTGGTGCAGTCAGTATAACAGGGCCCAAAGGGGGGGGTCTCCCCAAAAATTTTGGGTCGAGAGGGGAAAAAGCGTTTTCGAGGTACGGAATCCATAAATTCTGCTGACTATTGCTGGACACAAAATCCGGACGCAATGGATCTTGGTAAAAACAAAACCCTTAGCAAAGCACTTTTTTTTTAAATTTGCAAATTATGTTTTGGCGGGGTAACATGTAAATGCTTCTTTTAATCATTTAAAACTTAATCTTTTTTTTTTTAAAAATTTTTCTAGGGAAAAGGGGGAAAAGTCTCTCCTTAAGGAGAGGCCCCAAAAAATTTGGTCGGGGGGTGGGGGTTTTAACTTGCCATTCAGATTTTTTTCTTCCCCTCACTGATGTTTTGCATAAACAAGGGTTTAGGGGGAAAAAAAAGGCTGGGCAGTGATTTGAATAGCAAAAAAACCCTCACACCTCCCCAAATTTTAAAATGGTTTCTTCTTAAGGAATTTTTTCCCCCCTTCCAAACCCCCACTCTTGCCTCCCCACTGCGAGGGCAAATCCCCGAAACAGCTGCCCTTTTGTTGAACTTAATTTGGTTTGGTTCAAACCCTTTTCACTTTGTTTGGGCTCCTGCGAGCTCCAGTGAAACGGGAAAACTAACCCAAATAGAGTCCGGTGGAGCCCCTCACTCTTTTCCCCTAAGAAATTCCCTTTTTTAAAAATTTTTCTACGTGATACAAAAATATCAAAAATTATATGCCCCGTTTACCCAAAAAGGGTTTTTTATCATAATAAACTCAAATTATAAGGAAAAGAAAAATTTTTAAAAAAAAAAATTTGTTGCCCAAAGTGCCCGGGAAAAACAAGGAGGGGAGCGAATTTTTGAAATCTGTCTAAAGGGGAAAATAACTTTTGGGTAAAGAAAGGGAATTTTTTAAAAAAATGTTAATTCAAAACAATCTAGAGAGACAATCGACAACACACAGAATAACCAGTGTCTGGTGTGCACGGTCCTAAATGCTTTGTGCTACATTCTGCAAGTGAAAGGTACACAGGCACAAGTGTAATCTAATCTGTTACAGAAAAACCCAATTTTGTGGGGAAAGGAAACCAGCCAAAGGGCAATTAAAAGGCTGATTTGCCTAAACCCCCAGAAATACAGGGCTTTTTAAAAAATGTGAAATGTAAAATATAGAACAAATAGCACCAAAAAACACCCGAAAACCCCGACAAAGGGGTTTGGGAAAGTTTTATCAATTAAAGGGAACGAGCCAAAAAATCAACTTTCACAAAACCAAAAACACACACAAAAATACAAATTCATGCACACAGTGGGTTTTTAAAATTTTTCATACCCCTTTAAATTTTTTTTTTTTGTAACCATTAAAAACCCCTAAACTTAAAAGCAAATTTTTTTTTTATAGAGCAACACAAAATTTGTAAACAAATTTTGAAAAGAAAAAAGACGATGCATGCTTTTCCAAACTGAAAAGTGTGGCATGCATATGTATTTAGCTCCCTGTACCCTAAATAAAATCCATTGTGATCAATTGCCTTTAGGAGTGTCCTAAATATTTAACAGAGTACATCAGTAAGTAATTTATTTTCAGTATAACTACAGCTGTTTTGTGAAGGCCTGAGAAGTTTCTTAGAAAACATTAGGGAACAAACAGCATTGTAAAAACCAAGGAACACCCCAGACAGCTCAGGGATGAAGTTGTGGCAAAGTGTATTGCAGGATTAGATTTCTAAAAAAAAAAAAAAAAATAGCCTGAGCTCTGAATACAGAGCACTGTTCAATCTATCATCCGTAAATGGAAAGAGTATGGTACAGACAAGTTGAGCACTAATTAGAAGAGCAGCCCAGAGGCTCAGGGTCACTGGAGTAGCTGGAGAGATCCACAGCTCAGGTGGGAGGATCTGTCCGCAGGACAACTACTAGTCGTGTCCTTCACAAATCTGGCCTATATGGTTAAGTTGCAAGAAGAAAGGCATTTTTGAAGGCAAGCCGTAAGAAGTCCCGTTTGCAGTTTGCAATAGGCTATGTAGGAGACACAGCAAGCAAGTGGAAGAAGGTGCTCTGGTCAGAGGATTAAAAAATTTAACTTTTTGGCCTAAATACCAAACGCTATGTATGGAAGAAAGAAAACACTGCACATCACCCTGAATACTACGTCCCCGCCGTGAAGCATGGTGGTTGCGGGATCCATAATCCTGCTGGGGATACTTTGCTTTAGTAGGGACTGGTAAACTTGTCAGATTTGATGGGAAGATGGATGAAGCTAAATACAGGTTAATCCTAGAGGACTGCAAAAGACTTGAGACTGGGGCGTACAATGGTGTAAAAAAGTATTTGCCACTTCCTGATTTCTTAATCTTTCGGATATTTGTCACACAAGTAAACACAAAATCCAGTTTTTAAATGAAAGTCTTCATTATTAAGATAAAAAGTAATCAAAACCTACAAGGCCCTGTGTGAAAAAGTAATTGCCACCTAATGTCCCTTAATAATAAAGACCTTCATTTAAAAACTGCATTTTGGGTTACTTGTGTTATGTCTAATATTTAAATTTGTTTGGTGATCTTAAACATTTGAGTGTGACAAACATCCAAAAGATTAAGAAATCATGCTAGGGGCAAATACTTTTTGACACCAAGGTAAGTTCAACAACTCTAAACATACAGACAAAGCTTCCAAGGAACCGTTGAAATCAAAGCACATTCATGTGTTAAAATAGACTAGAAAGGGGAATATTTCTCCTTGGGAAGAACACCAAATAGGTGTGTGGGGATTTGAAAATTGCCTTTTTGCACCCCACTAAGCATCTGCATATCACAAGGCATTATGGGAAAAGAGCTGTAAGTTCAAGCGCCCTCTATTGGATGTAAGAAATCCTCAATTTGCATCTGACTCACTTAGTCTTTGGAAAGCAAAAAGGATGTTAGCCAAGCCAGTGTTGCTCATCTGCAGACAGCTGTTTCAGGTTTTGCTCCTCATCAGTGCAGAGCAGAGCTTGCTGGCTGGATGGGATACAATGAGTAGCTCAGAAAGGGGAATACCTCTCCTTGGGGAAAGCACCATATAGTTGTGTGGGGATTTGAAAATGGTGCTCTCCCCAAGGAGAGATATTCCCCTTTCTGAGCCACTCATTGCCTCCCAGCCAGCAAGTTCTCTCTATTGTAAGAAGTTAATAGTATAAGTTGGGTTGTTGGACCTTTTGGGCACAGTTTTGGGGACAAACAAGTTCTTTTATTTGTCCATGGGCTAGAGTTCAAAATAAATGTAGAAATGGAAGAAAACCGGATGTGAATATAACTTAATTTCGTCCATGGGCTACTTGACATGTGGAATGTGAATAATAACAGGAGACACAGAAGATTAAAGTCAAAATCAAATGCTGACCTACAACTTTGGCTCTTATTAAAGGCGCTCTAGAGTTCAGTGAACAAAACAAACAAAGAACCATAGATGTACAAACAGAAAAGCACTGTGTAACATGTCTTTTCTTGGTATGGATGTCTGCCTTACACAACTCTTATACATATGTACTACCATACCTCCAAATATCCCTCTTTTGTAGAAACTGTCCCTGTTTTCAGCCCAAATCCCTCTTTTCTCTTAAATGTCCCTCTTTCTCACCAGGGAAATAGATTTGCATTCATAAATACTGCTTCAAAAAACATCACTTTGGCTTCTACTTATATATTAGACCACAACATATATATGATTTCATTATTTAGTGCAGTGTGGACCTTAAACTGTCTATATTAACAAGATTTGTATTATAATTTTTTTTATAAAAGCTATGCAAGCATATAGATATGCATTAAAGTATCTGCAAAAAGATGTGAGACATTAAGGTACTATTAAGAGAGTAACAGAAAAACACTGTAAAGATGCGTGCCATATAACGGTTAAAGGAGTATTCCCATCCTGTACACAGAATATACCACAAATGTCTCATAGAAGTGGGTCCCACCTCATCTCAGGAATAGAGAGCAGTTACCTTGGCTATACTTGAAACTCACATAGAAGTGAACAGTGAGAGCCGTGCATGTGAGGCCGAGGCAAGAACAAAGAGAAAGTGGTAAAAGCACCCACAGGTGGAACCTGCATCTATCAGACATTTATGGCACATCCTGCTGACATGCCATACATTTATGAGATAATACCTCTTTATCTTTCACTGGGAAAATGGCTAACCTATGGAACTACTGTATATTACAGTTATTAGACTGCTTCCCTAGACTGGGTTTCCAAAATGTTTTTGATGCATAAAGCTGGGTTCACATAGGATTTTTTATGCATATTTTGCAACAGTATTAGTAAGCCAAAACCAGGAGTAAGTCCAAAACACAGAAGAGGTACGGCCTTTGCATAATACTCTCTCTGTAGGTTTCATTTCTGATTCTGGCTTACAAATATTGCAGCAAAATATATCCTGCAGAATTCCACCCGGATTTGCCGTTGGCCCTGTTACATTGAATGTGCACCAAAAACAGTTGTCCCGTCGCTTGTCCTTTAAATGTCAAAATGACGTCTGATTTTGGACAGCATTTTGACATTTGCTGTGTAGACCTCCCCTAAGGGTACATCCACACGGCACGGGTTTTCAGTTGGTTTTTCAGACGGTTTTCGGATTTGAAAACCAACTGTCAATCAACTCTGTAGACATCAATAGTAAATCCGCCGAGTAGTCTACACTACACGGTTTTCCTACTGGGTGGATTATCACACCGCCGGCGTTCTGAAAAACTCGGAACATGCACAATCTTCCGCCTGGTTTTCAGGTGGAAAGTGTGCTATTCAGTGGTTAAGGGGGAAGGCCGAATCTGCAAACCATGGACAGGACTGTCTCCCAAAACCATCCAAAAGACAATAAAATACCGGCATTTTACACTTGCCATGTGGCTGTAGCCTAATACACGTGGTGCTTTTTTAATATATCATTTGAGGCGTTACCTAATGCAGAAAAAAACACAAGTGCATGTCAATTCTTGGTACAAAACATATATTTTATATGCGTGATTTTACAATAGAGTTGTGGTTTGCAAAAAATGCACCAACTTATGCGTGCATTTTGTTGAAGTGTAATTTGGGGTGTATTCGGACATGTTACGCATCACAAAAAGCACAAATAAAATGAAGTTGGCTGTACTAAAAAAAAAACGCACTATATAATACGTATCAACAACACACACCAGTGGCAACAGCTATGAATTTGCATGAGCCATTTTTGTAATGTTGCGCATAAATACTCGTTTTAAATAGATATAGAGGCGTGTATAATACGACTGTATGAAAGTGTTATGCGGAAAACAGTTTTGGTGCATACCACTCAAAATTTGCGCATAGTGTGTATTATGCGAAAAACTTCGTATGGCAGTTTTGCACCAAATTTTGGCGCATTGAAATGTGTCATCAGGTGTACATTGTGCCAAGTATGACGGTACGCCTGTTCATACATCTATAGAACCGGCAAAATACAGCAAAAAAAAAATTGCAAAGGCAAATTCATAGATGTCACCTCAGGTACTTTCTGTGTAGTAGAGCACTTAGGTATATGTTTATTTTAACAAACTACCAGTTCATGTACAGGTCTGACAAGTCCCCTGTGGCAGATACTAAAGTGACTCAGTGGAATTCCACTCTGTCAAGCTGAAAGTTGTACAACCCTGAAGACAACAAATAAACTACTAACATAAAAGTGTGTTCATTACTTCCTGGCCATAAGTGAAATAGTACACCTGGCTGTGGCTGCCCACAGATTTCTCATCAGTAGTGTTGATGAACTCCACAACCTCTGCTGCCCTGTGGAAGGGCTATATGACTATTGATTTTAATTGAGGATGCCATCATTCAGCAATAAAAAGCTGCAATCTCCTCTGGGGATGGCTAAAAAACTTGTGTAAAACGCATCAAACATTCATTATAGCATTTTCTGCAGCTAATTTAACTTTCAGAATTTTTTTCAATATAATTTAAAGGAAATGTAATTAAAGAAGTAATTTTTCTATATTTTTAGATTATTTAATAAATGAGGTCTTAGATTTATAAAAAAAAACAGGTAGTTCTATTAATGTTGATACTAAGGCCATGTTCACACGGCTTATTTCGCAACGGATTTGCAGCCGTATTTACGGCCGCAAATCTGTTGCAAAATCAGTTACAAACAAGTAACTGGCCGTTTTACATTGATTTTCGTTCAGACGACACTTATTTCCGTTCCGGATTGCGGCCACAATCCGGACGGAAAAACAATGTGCATGTCAATTATTTCCGGACGGATTCACCAACTATAATGAATGGGGATGGTGAATCCGTCAGGAAATCAGTTCCAAATACGTGCCACACTTAGTGGCACTTATTTGAAACTGATTTGCAACTGATTTCGGAACGTATTTACGTTGGAAATCCGACGTGAATCAGTTCTGAAATCAGCCGTGTGAACATAGCCTTAGGGTTTGTCCCCACGGCTGGTTTTTCAGCCAGTTTTACAGACAGTTTTTGGTTTTAAAAAAAGCCGTCTGTCAAACTTTATCATGGACCTTAATGGGAAATCCGTGCAGCGGTCCCCACTGCACAGATTTTCCACTGGATGGTTTATGAGACCGCCGGCGGTCTGAAAAACATTGAAAATGTTCATTCTTCTGCCCGGTTTTCAGGCGGAACATGAAGCTGTCAATGTGAAGGGGGAGGGCTTTCCTCCGCAAACAGCGGAGAGAAGCCGCCCCCCTGCGGCCGTGTACACGACTACAAAACAGAGCAAATACCGGTCGGATAATCCAACCGGTATTTTCTCTGTGCCATGGGGACATGCCCTTAGGGCAACATGCAGAGGCGTAACTTCAAGCTCTTGGGCCCTGGTGTGAAAAGTGAAATGGGGCCACCCAGTTACCATGCACCATTTACAATGCTGGTATCTTCTTATGTGGCAGGAGGGCTTTTGGGCCCCCTCAGGCTTCTGGGCCCGGTAGCGACTGCTACCGCTGCACCCCCTGTAGCTACGACCCTGACCACATGTATGAACCTGGCACCAACTCACCAGTTCTATGTCTGTTTTTAATAGTGTACGATTCAACAGTATGTATGAAAGAGTGTTATGCAGCAAACATTGGCGCATAGAGTGTTATTCACCCAAATTTGACTCAGTTATTGTATGGGTTTGTTCAACAGTTTTGCCGTAAAACTTTGGCGCATTCAAAAGTGTTGAGTTGGTGCAGAAGGGGACATGTATGAACCTGGTGCCGATTCGCCAGTTCTACCTCCATTTTTAATAGTGTAGAATCCGACAGCATGTATGAAAGAGTCTCACAGCAATTTAGAAATGTGTCCCGTATTACATCAAAAGTAGTCTCAGCCATGCCACTGGCATGGATTTGTACAACAGTTTTGTGCCAAACTTTGGTGCATTTTACGACTCTGCATCTTTGGTACATTCAAAAGTGTCATGTCTGGCGGCGATTGCACCAAGTTTTGGTGTACGAAAGTTCATACATCTATAGAACAGAGCTACAACAGTTTGTTTGACTCAAAGCACGGCAAAAAAATGGTGCAGCGCCACAACAGTTTTTTGGGGTAAAATGAAGCCAGAGAACAGCCCTGTACATAAATGTCGCCTAAATGTCTGCAATATTTGCTTTTATGTAACCGTTATATAACAAAATGTATTAAATGGAGACTACCTCTTTCAAAATGCAAAAACTGCAGCGATCAGTGGATTGACACAGCTCCCACTTCCGACAAACAGCTGAATTTGTCAGGAGAAGCCAGGGCTAGTGGCCGTCTAAGTTACACAAAAACAGGAGCCACTCTTATAA
>JAODAL010051374.1:0-26716 GCA_025379985.1 Phyllomedusa bahiana
AAAAAATTTTAAATTTAAAGAAAAAAAAATTTTAAAACTACTGGACTGTAGCTACTAGAGAGTGAAGGAGGCCGACTATGGAACTTACTGAGGACTGTATTTACAGCTGCCAGAAGGGGAAGGAGGCCGACTATGGAACTTACTGGGGACTGTATTTACAGCTGCCAGAAGGGGAAGGAGGCTGACTGTGGAACATACTGGGGACTGTATTTACAGCTGCCAGAAGGGGAAGGAGGCTAACTATGGAACTTACTGAGGACTGTATTTACAGCTGCCAGAAGTGGGAGGAGGCTGACTATGGAACTTACTGAGGACTGTATTTACAGATGCCAGAAGGGGGAGGAGGCTGATTATGCAACTTACTGAGGACTGTATTTACAGATGCCAGAAGGGGGAGGAGGCTGACTAATGAACTTACTGAGGACTGTATTTACAGCTGCAAGAAGGGGAAGGAGGCTGACTATGGAACATACTGGGGACTTTATAGCTACAGAAGGGGGAAAGATGCTGACTAGGAAACTTACTATGGATTATATTTACAACTGCCAGAGGTGCCTAGGGAACTTGAGGAACTAACTGAGAACTTTAGACCCTGTTCACACGACGGATTTGGCTGTGGCTATGGTTTCCGCGGCCAAAACCACGTCCAAATCGCGCCCAGTTTATTAACATGGTTTCCTATGGGAAACCGCGTTAATATTCACACGCCGCGGCTTTGGGGCCGCGGCCTTGCCGCGTTTATTTGACAACTCGGTGGCGGCGTGGTTGGTGCGCGGCTGGGCCGCAGCTGGCGGCACGGTTTTCCCCCTGCCTACTAATTTGCATGGGGGCAAACCCTCGCCGCAAGCCGTGCCCCTCACCACGCCCCACTTGCGCCGCGACCACGCCCAGCGCCCGCGCCGCATGGGCCTTATAGCTAATGAGAGGGGAAGGAGGCTGAATAGGAAACTTACTAGGTTCTTTTTAGCTGTCAGAGGAAAGGAGATTAATTAGGGTACTGGGGACATTTTTTTGTAACTACTGAAGGGGAAGGTGGGAACTTATTGGGGACCTTGTTTACAGTTGTCAGAGGGAGAAGGTCATTAACTGTTGGTAAAGTTGAGTAGGGGAAGAGAAAGACAAATTGGTTTTGGGGATTGTAGGGAGAAAACAGGGAAACAGGTCATGTCACACTGCCTTACCATTCATCCACAGTAGCACAGATTAGTAATGGTGCTGAGGGAGAAGCAAGGAGAGAAAAAAAGGGAGACTTTTTTTTAACCCCTTGCTGACACCCAGTCATAATTTTTATGGCTCCTGGTTTTTTCCTCCCCATACAATTTTTTTATGGTTTTTTTTTCAAATTATTATTTTTTTTTTAATGGTGCCATTGACCATACCATAGAATATACTGGGAAATAGAAAAAAAATTATAAGTGGGGCAAAATGTGAAAGGACCATATTTGTGCCATGTTTGCGGGGTTTTGTTTTTAAGGCGTTCACTCTTCAAGTACAAATGATATGTTCTCTGTATTCTACAGATTGACATGATTCCGGCAATATTAAAGATGGAGGGTTTTCATTATGTTTTAGTAATTTAAAAAAAAAAAAATGTCTTACATTCGTGCGGAAGCTCCATTTTCTGCTATCAACTTTTTTGTTCTTCCACCGATGGACTTCAGTGAGGGGGAATTTTTTGAGGGCTGAAGTGTAGTTTTTATTGCTACCATCTCGGGATGGAGGCGACTTTTTGATCACTTTTTATTCCAATGTTTAGGGGACGTGTAATGACCAAAAAAATTCAATTGTGGCGTTTGGATTTTTTTTCTTGATGGTTTTCAGCGTATCAGATAAATGATGTTAAAATTTAATAGATGGGACTTTTACGGCCGTGGCGATACCAGTTATGTGGTATTGACACTTTATTTTTTTATTTGTAAAATGAAAAAACTTTTAATTTTTTTTATTCTTTTAAAACTTTTTTTTTTTATTACTTTGACATTTAGTACCCTTAAAGGGGTTTTGCCACGAAGCGAGTTCCTTACCTCCTCATCAGCTCAGGGGAGAATATAAACAAATCATGCTGAGTCATGAACGCTGCAGGGGTGATAGGGAGGGGGGTGAGCAGAGAGTGAGGAAGAAGGGAGCATCTCAAAAGTTTACTCAGTGGATTCTCTATACAGCAGACAGACTCATACACTGCACTTTCTCCCCAGCCCTTTGAAAGCTCCTTCATGTTCCCTGTCATCAGATAAGAAGTGCAAACACGCAAGCGCGGCCAGATCAGCTCCTGTCAGTGTCCTGGTCATGTCTAATGTAAACTTTTAGGTAACTAAGGGGGTCTGAGCAATGCTGTAACTCTCACAGGCTTCACTTTTTGTAATAGCATATATTTAGAAAAGTGATTAAATACCCATTTGAAGGATCACACGTCAACATTACATCGTGGCAAAACACCTTTAAGGTATTTGACTGCTAGTGGGCGCGATGGTTTGTACATCCTTTTGCATTGTACAAATGGCTGGGGCAAGAAGTAATAGAACTCCTAACATGGTGGCTATGGAAGCCTTCATTAGGTTTCCAGCTGCATGGTAACCAATCGGCACCCCATGATCTCGCCACGGCATCTAAAGGGTTAAACAGCAGGGATTGGAGCCGGCTCCGTTCCTTGCTATTAGCAGCAGGTGTCCGCTGTAATTAGCAGCCGGCACCCTCCTCCTATGTAATGGGATTGCTGAGTAAGCCGGCTACATAGGACCTTATCAACAATGGGAAGTACCTGAAGGTCAAATGTCGGAAAGTGTCAAAATAAGCGGTTAATAGCTTATTAGGACACTTTTACATGAACTTGAATGAGTTAACTCTTTAAAGGGGTTTTCTCACCATGTTGTTTTACAGAGTCACAGTCAGCTTTAGACTCGCACTTCGTGGTCAAGCTGTGGGCGGCTCTATAGCAGTGATCAACGTATCAGCTCTGCTATTCCTGTTACAGTGACTGCAGGTTTATAAAGTGTAGTACACAAGGATAAAGAGCTCTAAAGGGTAAAAGCTTGTCATTTAGTTAGGCAAAGAAACTCGATTGCTAGAGATAAGACTCTGCAGGGAGTGACTCACCATGGATGGAACTGACTGACGGCAGATTAGCGCAATGAGAGATAAGAAAGAACAGGGAGAGGTGAGGAGAGGTGGACGTTTCCAGAGAATCTTGTGCGATCTAAGAGGAGATAAAATCTTCTTTATCTCCTGACCAAAGCAAAATCAAAACAACAATGTATTTGGTAATATTCTTCATTTACCTTTCCCTACATGTTAAAAGTGAATCATTGTAGTGAGGAAATCCCTTTGAGCCTGGACATATCTAAACCAGAGCATAATTCAAGGTGTTGACCAGCAATCTTTATTGAGTCCTACAAAGATAATACAAGTGTGTTTGAGGGGTTTGTGTGATGTGGTCTGTGACTACCATCATAGAGCTGCTGAGTGGTTACGAGGCATCATGTGACTCCATGCTTTCTTATCAGCCCTGTCACTTTAGGCGGGACTATTTAATAGATCCAGTTACAGTGCCTTGCGAAAGTATTCGGCCCCCTTGAACTTTTCAACCTTTTGCCACATTTCAGGCTTCAAACATAAACATATAAAATTTACATTTTTTTGTGAAGAATCAACAACAAGTGGGACACAATTGTGAAGTGGAACGAAATTTTTTGGATATTTTGAACTTTTGTAAGAAATAAAAAACTGAAGATTGGGGCGTCAAAATTATTCGGCCCCCTTAAGTTAATACTTTGTAGCGCCACCTTTTGCTGCGATTACAACTGCAAGTCGCTTGGGGTTTGTCTCTATCAGTTTTGCACATCGAGAGACTGAAATTCTTGCCCATTCTTCCTTGGCCACAGCTGGAGCTCAGTGAGGTTGGATGGAGAGCGTTTGTGAGCAGCTGGAGCTCAGTGAGGTTGGATGGAGAGCGTTTGTGAACAGCTGGAGCTCAGTGAGGTTGGATGGAGAGCGTTTGTGAGCAGCTGGAGCTCAGTGAGGTTGGATGGAGAGCGTTTGTGAGCAGCTGGAGCTCAGTGAGGTTGGATGGAGAGCGTTTGTGAGCAGCTGGAGCTCAGTGAGGTTGGATGGAGAGCGTTTGTGAACACCAGGACCTCAGAGAGGATGGATAGAGAGCGTTTGTGAGCAGCTGGATCTCGGTGAGGTTGGATGGAGAGCGGTTTGTGAGCAGCTGGAGCTCAGTGAGGTTGGACGGAGAGCGTTTGTGAACACTGGAGCTCAGTGAGGTTGGATGGAGAGCGTTTGTGAGCAGCTGGAGCTCAGTGAGGTTGGATGGAGAGCGTTTGTGAACAGCAGCTTTCAGCTCTTTCCACAGATTCTCGACTGGATTCAGGTCAGGACTGTGACTTGGCCATTCTAATACCTGGAGACGTTTATTTGTGAACCTTACATTGTAGATTTTGCTTTATGTTTGGGATCATTGTCTTGTTGGAAGATAAATCTCCGTCCCAGTCTCAGGTCTTTTGCAGACTCCAACAGTTTTCCTTTCAGAATGGTCCTGGATTTGGCTCCATCCATCTTCCCATCAATTTTAACCATCTTCCCTGTCCCTGCTGAAGAAAAGTCCAAACCATGATGCTGCCCCCACTATGTGTGACAGTGGGTATTGTGTGTTCCTTGGTCTTCATGATGCTGCCCCCACCATGTGTGACAGTGGGGATGGTGTGTTCAGAGGGATGAACTGTGCTGCTTTTACGCCAAACATTTCGTTTTGCATTGTGACCAAAAAGTTGGATTTTGCATCTGAGCAGAGCCCCTTCTTCCACATGTTTGGCGTCTCCCAGGGGGCCCCCTTCTTCCACATGTTTGGTGTCTCCTAGGGGGCCCCTTCTTCCACTGTTTGTTGTCTCCCGGGCGGCCCCTTCTTCCACATGTTTGGTGTCTCCCAGGGGCCCCTTCTTCCACATTTTTTGGTGTCTCCCAGGCGGCCCCTTTCTCCACATGTTTGGTGTCTCCCAGGCGGCCCCTTCTTCCACATCTTTGGTGATTCCCAGGCGGCCCCTTCTTCCACAAGTTTGGTTTTCTCCCAGGCGGCCCTTCTTCCACATTTTTGGGTGTCTCCCAGGCGGCCCCTTCTTCCACATGTTTGGTGTCTCCCGGGCGGCCCCTTCTTCCACATGTTTGGGGTCTCCCAGGCGGCCCCTTCTCCCACATCTTTGGTGTCTCCCAGGAGGCCCCTTCTTCCACATGTTTGGTGTCTCCCAGGCGGCCCCTTTTTCCCACATTTTGGTGTCTCCCAGGGGCCCCTTCTTCCACATGTTTTGGTGTCTCCCAGGCGGCCCCTTCTTCCACATATTTGGTGTCACCCAGGCGGCCCCTTCTTCCACATTTTTGGTGTCTCCCAGGCGGCCCCTTCTTCCACATGTTTGGTGTCTCCCAGGCGGCCCCTTCTTCCACATGTTTGGTGTCTCCCAGGTGGCTTGTGGCAAACTTTAAACGAGACTTTTTATGGATATCTTTGAGAAATGGCTTCTTCTTGCCTCTTCCATAAAGGGCAGATTTGTGCAGTGACTGATTTTTTGTCCTAATGGACAGACTCTCCCACCTCAGCTGAAATTTCCTGCAGTTCATCCAGAGTGACTGCATCTTTGATCAGTTTTTCTCCTTGTTTGGATGAAAGTTTAGAGGGACGGCCGGGTCTTGGTAGATTGCAGTGGTCTGATACTCCTTCCCTGTCAATATGATCGCTTGCCCAGTGCTCCTTGGGATGTATAAAGTTTGGGAAATCTCTTTGTATCCAAATCCGGCTTTAAGCTTCTCCACAACAGAATCGCGGACCTGCCTGGTGTGTTCCTTGGTCTTCCCTGATGCTCTCTGCGCTTTAAACAGAACCCTGAGACTATCACAAGCAGGTGCATTTATACTTGAGACTTGATTACACCCCAGGTGGATTATATTTATCATCATCATCAGTCATTTAGGAGAACATTGGAGCATTCAGAGATCCTCACTGAACTTCTGGAGGGAGTTTGCTGCACTGAAAGTAAAGGGGCCGAATAATTTTGCACGCCCCACTTTTCATTTTTTTATTTTTTACAAAAGTTTAAAATATCCAATAAATTTCGTTCCACTTCACAATTGTGTCCCACTTGTTGTTGATTCTTCACCAAAAAATTAAAATTGTATATCTTTATGTTTGGAGCCTGAAATGTGGCAAAAGGTTGAAAAGTTTAAGGGTGCCGAATACTTTTGCAAGGCGCTGTGTATCCCCCCAGAAAAAAAAAACAGGAGTTTACACAGTTCTTTTTCAAGATTTTCCTTAGCAATGGTAAAAGAATCGCAATTAAAATTTGGTGTGAACCTGGGTGACCCTGTGACGATATTACTATAAATGGCTGCCGTAGCCCAGAGGAGGAAGAAGAGAGGAGATGTAAGCTAAAGCTCCCGGGCCCCAAGGCAAAATCTAGCTGGGGCCCCCAATTCCTATTGCCGGTTATAATGCTAGTGCTTTCTTATGGGGCAGAGGAGCATTTGGGCCCCTTCTGGTACCAGGGTTGAGTGCTACCTCTACACCTCCTGTAGCCGGGTTTAGGCACTGTAAGGTCTCATTGGTGTGTCCTCTCCTTTGCCCAGGATGATGAGGGAGCTGGAGGAGCAGCTGGAGTACGAGCGTCTGCGCAGGGAGAAGATGGAGATCCAGCTGGATGAATACAGAGTGCGCATCTCTCAGCTCAGCAGCTGCCTGGAGCAGATGAAGCCTCCCTCACGACCCTCCGTAAGTGGCCAAACTGCAAACTTCTAATGATGGAGCCATTGTCCGGGCTCAGCGCAGTCTATTATTTTCTTTCATCAGCTTTTACGCTTGCCGCAGCCTCAGCCGGCGGGGAATGCGCAGAGTATTTCAGAGATAATTGCACTGCTGTTGTGGGAGGCAGAGTACTGTGCTGATCTAATAGGAAGAAAACTGGGCGGTCCCAAATTATGTATCTCGGCATGGATTCACAGCAGCACTGAGTATTTCAGAGATAATTGCATTGCTCCTGTTGGAAGCAGTGTATTGTGCTGATCTAATATGAAGAAAATGGGGAGGTCCCGGATTATGTATCACGGTATGGAAGGAACAGGGTTCACAGCAGCACTGAGTATTTCAGAGATAATTGCACTGCTCTTGTGGGAAGCAGTGTACTGTGCAGATCTAATATGAAGAAAATGGGGAGGTCCCAGATTGTGTGGAAGGAACGGGGTCCACAGCAGCACTGAGTATTTCAGAGATAATTGCACTGCTCCTGTGAGAGGCAGTGTATTGTGTAGATCTAATATGAAGAAAATGGAGAGGTCCCAGATTATGTATCAGGGTGTGGAAGGAACAGGGTTCACAGCAGCACTGAGTATTTCAGAGATAATTTCACTGCTCTTGTGGGAAGCAGTGTACTGTGCAGATCTAATATGAAGAAAACTGGGAGGTCCCAAATTATGTATCACGGCATGGAGGGAACAGGGTTCACAGCAGCACTGAGTGTTTCAGAGATAATACACTGCTCCTGTGAGAGGCAGCATACTGTGCTGATCTAATATGAAGCAAATGGGGAAGTCCCAGATTATGTGGAAGGAACTGGGTCCACAGCAGCACTGAGTGTTTCAGAGATAATTGCACTGTTGCTGTGGGAAGCAGTGTACTGTTCAGATCTAGTATGAAGAAAACTGGGAGGTCCCAGATTATGTATCATGGCCTGGAAGGAACTGGGTTCACAGCAGCGCTAAGTATTTCAGAGATTGCATTGCTTCTATGGGAAGCAGCCTACTGTCCTTTATAATTCTGTTGATCCAATATAAAGAAAATTTGGTGTTCCTTGTGTGTCACTTTCTAGAAGGAACAGGGGCCACAGCAGCACAGAACATTTCAGGAGAGTAGTGTGCTGCTCATATGAAAAGCAACAACCTATGCACTCATGTGATGATGGTACTGAGGAGAAGCCAGGTTGCAACAGGGTAAACATAATAGGAGATAGGGCAAGAGATCATGGACAAGCAGGGCTCCCAGCAGCACAGAGTATTACAGGGGAGGATTGTGTTGATGTTATGGGAAGCATTAACCTTTGCATTTATATGATTGTTATTGAGGAGATGTCTGCATGTGACAGGGTCATGTCGAGAGGTCACTGAGTAGGAGTTTGGTAGTAGAAGGAGCAGATTTGTTTGGCAGCACAGAGTATTACAGGAGAGGAGTGTGTTGGTCTTGTGGGAGGCAGTGACCTATCTATGTAATTATTATGCTAGTGAGGAGTGAGTCCTCTGTGAGGGGGGATCCCCCAGTAGCACAGAGTATTTCAGGAGAGGAGCATGCTAGAATGTACTTCTCTATTAATGTGGTTATGGTATTAAGGAGGTCACAGATGGATATGGTGGAAGGAGCTGGGCTTACAGCAGCACAGAGTATTTCAGGGGAAGAGTTTTCTGATCTCAATAGAGGTAAGGATTATTCTACATGTCATGATGCTAGTGAAGTGAGGCTACCAGGAGGCCATAAGTGGAAAGTTATGAAGGTATGGTGCTGTTCCTGGAAGCCATTGCTGGGTGTGATCTGCATCGGTGGGTGATGGGATGTTCAGTGTGAGGGTGGAGTTGCCCTTTAATTACATAAGAACAGTGACTGCAGTCAGGAGCGCTGGGTGTCAGCACTTGGGAGGGTTGTGCTGAGTCATGCAGGGTGTTCAGACAAGGCAATGGCTGCTCCCATATAGACTGAACAACCAGTAGGTATAGTTTAGATATTAATGTACTTGTGAGAACATGCTGATAACACGCCATGACCCGCTAAGAAGCAGATTACAGATTATATACCTGCTTCATATCTACCAGAGGCGGGGGGTGCATAGGAAAATATCAGAATGGAGCCCCCTGGTGGTGCTGATTCATATCACAAGCTGCACTGGGGACTCTGGAACAGGACAGCCCCCCCCTGCTGCACCCCGCTGCCCCCCAGGCTCAGCCGGGCCCACAGGGGAGCGGGGGGATCTTATAGAGGGCCACTTGGATTTTCAGGGGTAAAGGCAGCGAAAGAGAGGCAGAGTGCAAGAGTCATGTACAGTATGTGCAGTCATATACAATAGCTGTAGGGTGGGCCTCAAGGAACAACTCCACTGCTGGGCCCCGAGACTCAACTCTACTGGTGGACCCCAAGAATCAACTCCACTGGTGGACCCCAAGAATCACCTCCACTGGTGGCCCCAAGACTCAACTCTACTGGTGGGCCCCAAGAATCAACTCCACTGGTGGACCCCAAGAATCAACTCCACTGGTGGACCCCAAGAATCAACTCCACTGGTGGACCCCAAGAATGAAATCCACTGGTGGGCCCAAGAATCAACTCTACTGGTGGACCCCAAGAATGAAATCCACTGGTGGGCCCCGAGAATCCACTGCACTGGTGGGCCCCAAGAATCAACTCCACTGGTGGGCTCTAAGAAAAAACTCTACTGCTGGGCTCAGGCACCTCAGTCCGAAACTGCTCTCCTTGTTCCCAAACCTTCTAAGAGAATAAGTGGCGGCACCCTATGGCTGCTTCACCTCATTGCTAACTTTGGTGTAAAGAGGAGATGGCAAATGCAGGTTCACACAGCCCATAGGAAGGGGAGATAGGACCAGGGCTGCCATCATTAATCTTAGGGGCCTGTACATCTAAAGCATCTTGGCCTTCCTCCCATTACAAGTACCTATGTTGCACCATCTCAGTGGGCCCCTCACGGGAGTCCTGTCCTGTTGGCGCCCCTGGTTTGGACTCTCCGGCGGTGAATACTTTTGCATCCTTTTCTATTGTTCCAATACATTGGTGCGTCCTCACTTGGAATATGCTGTTCAGTTCTGGGCGCCAGTTTATAGAAAGGATGTAATGGAGCTAGAGAGAGTGCAAAGACGAGCAACCAAACTTATAAGGGGAACGGAGCATCTTAGTTGTGAGGAGAGGTTAGAAGAATTTAACGTATTTAGTCTTGAGAAAAGACGGCTTCGGGGGGGGGGGGGGGGCATGATTAATTTATATAAATATATAAATTGTACCAACAAAAAGTATGGGAAAAAATATTTCATTTTAAAGCCCCCTCAAAAGACAAGGGGACATTCCCTTCGACTAGAGAAAAAAGGATTCAATCTCCAGAGGAGAAAAGCGTTCCTCACTGTGAGAACTGTGAATCTGTGGAATAGCCGCCTGAGGAGCTGGTCACAGCAGGAACAGGTGGGGGTTTCAAGAAAGGCTTAGATAATACCGGGAAATTTAAAAGAATATTAATACGTTACATAGCTATGTAACATCTGGATCTGGTTGGTGGCGGCTCTGGGGTCAGAGATGGGGTCTCCACTGGAGCAGATTGGTTCTTGTGGGTTTCAGGGCATTCACCAGTGGGGAGGCGGGGCTTAATGTCTTTGTCTCTCTCCCTTCACCCACATTTTCCCCACCCTTGGTTGAACTTGATGGACACGCGTCTTCTTTCAACCGTACTAACTATGTAACTATGTAAAATAAAACAGCTCTGCAAAAAGGAGTGATGAACCTTTGACTGACTGGGCTGCTGACCCCGGCTCCTGACCAGGCACATTTTGTATTTTACTACATGGAGGCGTTAATCCTATCATTCTTTCTTATGCTGAGTTATACTGATTTTTTTTTCAATTTTTTTTTAAATATGTGGGAAACTGGAAAAGATCTAAAAAAATTTTTTTTTTAAATATTTTTTTGAAAAATAAAAATGGCAGTGTGAAGTTTAGCAAGTGTGTCACCTTTCTAGTAATAATGTGATAATTTAGGTGAGTATAGTTGTAAGGGTGTCGGGGGCGGGTCTAACAGTTGTGGTGTGGTGTGTGTCTTTGTGTTCTTTTTATTTTTTATTGTTTTACTTAAAGAGGTTATCAAAGGCAGCTTCAGACTCACACTTCCTGGTCAGGCTGTGGGTGGGTCTAGCAGTGATTTGCATATCCGTTCTGCTATTCCTAGCTTAACCTGTTACAGTGAACTGAGGGGGGAGATGTAAAATCTGTAGTACACAAGACTACAGAGCTCTAAGGAGCGAAAGTGTGTTTTTATCCTAAACAAACAAGGCTCCGTTTCTAGAGATTACACCCAGTAGGGAGTGACTCATCATAGTCAGACAGCAGCTTCCACCAATCAGATAAGGGCATGTCCGCACGGCACGGGTTTGCGGACGGTTTTTCAGGTGGTTTGCGGTTTTGCAGACCGTCTGAAAAACCGGCCGAAAATGAGCACAACGGGGCTCTATGGAAAACCCGTGCAGCAGTCCCCACTGCACGAGTTTTCCGTCCGACGGTTTTTCCGCCCGCAAAACATTCTACAAGCACAATCTTCCATCCGGTTTTCGGATCATCGCGGAGAAAAGCCGCCCCCCCCCCCCCCCTCCCCCCGCGGCCGTGTGCACGGCAAACCGGAAAAATACCGGGCGGATAAACCGACTGGTATTTGCCCTTGCCGTGTGAACGCACCCTAAGAGAGAGGTGGTCGGTAACCAAGTGAAACTTGTGTGCACTCAGAAGAGAGAAAATCTCTTTTACTTCCTCAATAAAACAAAAGCAGCAGTGTATTTGATAATAGTCTCCATTTAACTTTCCCTACAATTTGAGAGCCAATCCTTATAGTGAAAAAACCCCTTTAACCCCTTAACGACCTTGGGCGTATCAGTACGTCCCAGGGCCGCTAAGGGGCTTTGCAGGGGGATCGCTCCGCGACCCCCCCGCACAGCCGGCGGGTGTTAGCGGCAAATCGCCGCTAACACCCGGCAGTAACAGCGGCGGCGGGTGGCTCCGTCCGCTGGCGCTGTTTTACCCTTCAGGCGCCGCGGGCAAAGATGGCCGCGGGTCTGAATTACGCCGATCGGTGCCGCGCCCCGATCGGTGCGGTGATCGGCATAATCGCAGCTATGCTGCGCCGATCCGATCACCGGGCATTGTGGTGGGGGCCGTGGGAAGGCTCCCGTCACTTACCGCAGACGGAAGTGGGAAACCGCCATCTTTGTACACCTTATGCATTGCCTATGCAATGCATTAGGTTGTATTAACAATGCGCCACCCAGTGGTCTCAATGTTACAAATAAAAAAAATAAAAAAATAAAGTTTTAAAGTAAAAAAAAAAAAAAGTTTTAAAAAGTTCAATCACCCCCCCCTTTTCCCCTTTTTTCAAATAAAATCATTAAAATAAAAAAAAGTTACCATATTTGGTATCGCCGGTCCGAAAAAGCCCTCTATAAAATTACCATTTTCCGTACGCTGAACACCCTAGAAGAAAAAAAAATTCCAAAGCCAAAAATTTCGTTTTTTGGTATTTTTCGAACAAAAAATGGAATAAAATACAAAAAAGTCGCATGCATTCCAAACTGTTGCGAAAAAAAGTAACCCCGCCCGCAAAAAATGCCCCCCCACTGACGTCTGAGGTGTTAGTCAAAAAAGTTATTTGGGCGCCAAAAAAGGCGCCGTGGCGCAAAATTTAAAAATAGAAAATGTTTGGGTTTTTTTTTCGGGGGACCAAAAAAAACGGAAACCCCACATGTTTGGTTTTGCCGGATGGTAACAAAACCCGAAAATAAGATAACACTTATATTTACCCAAGATTGAACGCCGTAAAAGCAAAACCCCGCAAAAATGGCGAAAATACATTTTTTTTCACAATTTGTCCCACTTGGAATTTTTTTGGGGTTTTCCCCAGTATTTCTATAGTATAGTAAATTTAAAACACATTAGAAAGTCCATCTTGTACTGCAAAATAAAAGCCCTCATGTGTCAATGTAGGTTTTTAAATAAAAAAAGTTATGGCTTCAGAAGGCGAGGAGGGAAAGACGAACGTTCACCAAAAAAACCCGCCGGGTCCTTAAGGGGTATGTCTCCGGGGGAACGATTTTGAGCTGCTGGGACACTAATTTGGTGCATATGGGGTCTTGAATATGGAAGGGGTTGTTTAACATAGTCTTACTGTTACAAATGGCCGTTCCAGTGCAACCATAATGCTGATGTGGCCCCCAGTGAAAATTGGCTGCCCCCCACAATGGGGCGCTCACCCCCGTACCATGTTATTCAATACATAACCATATGCAGCGAGCTTCTTCTAATGGAGGCTGCTGTCCTGCTCTTGGAAGAGGGCAGTCATCCTGAACAGCTCCTTTAACTCTCTGCCGCTGTCCCCAGGATGACCCATCTCCTTATATCAGCCGCCATTTGTGTCTTTTTACCTCTGATTTGTTCTCTCTGTAGAGGGAGAAGCTGCCTGAGACGTATAAGGAGAAGAAAAGTGCAAAGAAGAAGCCGGTTCAGCAGCCGAATCCAGGAGGCGTCTTTGTAAGGAGAGGAACAGAGAAGTAACGGGGCAGGCACAGCACGCTAGGGGTTAGGGCACCTGACCCCGGATTGGTTTCGTATACAATGTAAATGACAAATCTTCTGAAGCTTTATGGTTTTTTCCCCCTGATATGTGATGTGAAAATTCAGCCCAAAATTAAAAATGCAGAATTTGTTCAGGATATGATAAAATGTCTGTGATCTTCAAGGCGTCATACTTAAAGGGGTATTCCTAGCTTATATAGCGATGGCATATGACTATGGTCGGCGTTACATTTATTGTTGTTGGCGGGTCGGCTCCTGAGCTCTCTATTGATGGAGAATCAAGGGTCAACAGTACCATGTGCAAGGGGGAAGGAGGGTGAATGCGCAGCTCTAAATCTTAAAAGTTAACCTGCCAGGTGGTTTATGCTTCAGCAGGATATCATATAGGGTGGGAGAAACTTACCTCCTCTATCATACAACCCTATATATCACAGAGCTCAGCTTCTCTTCTCTATCATATAACCCTATATATCACAGAGCTCAGCTCCTCTATTCTATAACCCTATATATCACAGAGCTCAGCTTCTCTCCTCTACCATATAACCCTATATATCACAGAGCTCCTCTCCTCTACCATATAACCCTATATATCAGAGCTCAGTTCCTCTCATATAACCCTATATATCACAGAGCTCAGCTCCTCTATCATATAACCCTATAAATCAGAGCTCAGCTTCTCTCCTCTATCATACACTCACCGGCACTTTATTAGGTACACCATGCTAGTAACGGGTTGGACCCCTTTTGCCTTCAGAACTGCCTCAATTCTTCGTGGCATAGATTCAACAAGGTGTTGCAACGATGCTCAATTGGTACCAAGGGGCCCAAAGAGTGCCAAGAAAATATTCCCCACACCATGACACCACCACCACCAGCCTGAACCGTTGATACAAGGCAGGATGGATCCATGCTTTCATGTTGTTGACGCCAAATTTGACCCTACCATCCGAATGTCGCAGCAGAAATCGAGACTCATCAGACCAGGCAACGTTTTTCCAATCTTTCTACTGTCCAATTTCGATGAGCTTGGGCAAAATTGGAGCCTCAGTTTCCTGTTCTTAGCTGAAAGGAGTGGCACCGGTGTGGTCTTCTGCTGCTGTAGCCCATCTGCCTCAAAGTTCGCCGTACTGTGCGTTCAGAGATGCTCTTCTGCCTACCTTGGTTGTAACGGGTGGCTATTTGAGTCACTGTTGCCTTTCTATCAGTCTGCCCATTCTCCTTTGACCTCTGGCATCAACAAGGCATTTCCGCCCACAGGACTGCCGCTCACTGGATGTTTTTTTTTTCCGACCATTCACTGTAAACCCTAGAGATGGTTGTGCGTGAAAATCCCAGGAGATCAGCAGTTTCTGAAATACTCAGACCAGCCCTTCTGGCACCAACAACCATGCCACGTTCAAAGGCACTCAAATCACCTTTCTTCCCCATACTGAGGCTCGGTTTGAACTGCAGGAGATTGTCTTGACCATGTCTACATGCCTAAATGCACTGAGTTGCCGCCATGTGATTGGCTGATTAGAAATTAAGTGTTAACGAGCAGTTGGACAGGTGTACCTAATAAAGTGGCCGGTGAGTGTATAACCCTATATATCACAGAGCTCAGCTTCTCTCCTCTATCATATAACCCTATATATCACAGAGCTCAGCTCCTCTATCATATACCCCTATATATCACAGAGCTCAGCTTTTCTCCTCGATCATATAGCCCTATATATCACAGAGCTCAGCTTCTCTCCTCTATCATATAACCCTATATATCAGAGCTCAGCTTCTCTATTCTATAACCCTATATATCAGAGCTCAGCTCCTCTCCTCTCATATAACCCTATATATCACAGAGCTCAGCTCCTCTATTATACAGTATAACCCTATAAATCAGAGCTCAGCTTCTCTCCTCGATCATATAACCCTATATATAACAGAGCTCAGCTTCTCTCCTCTATCATATACCCCTATATATCACAGAGCTCAGCTTTTCTCCTCGATCATATAACCCTATATATCACAGAGCTCAGCTTCTCTCCTATATCATATAACCCTATATATCACAGAGCTCAGCTTCTCTCCCTCTATCATATAACCCTATATATCACAGAGCTTAGCTCCTCTATCATATAACCCTATATATCACAGAGCTCAGCTCCTCTATCATATAACCCTATATATCACAGAGCTCAGCTTCCACCTCTCCAACAGAGGCTCTAAATGGAACCTCCGATACAGATGTAAAAGGCCCAAAACCAGACGCCCAATACAGGCAGACAGGGGAGGGCACCAGCGTCTGAGCCGATCATTGTTATGGGGCAGCTGAACCTGGTGGAGGCTGTTATCGGGGAGCGTACTGAGAATATCAGTGGCACACTCTCAGGACCATCCCAGCAGGTTAACACAGAGGCTTAGTGCTGGTAACCTGAAACTGGGGTCCTGGATTCAACCCTGACCAAGGGCAGCATCTGTGTGTGTTCTCCCCTCTAACTGCACTGCAAGAACTTACTGATAAATGAATCTGGAATTTAGATTGTTCCCCACCCACATAAGGACACAGGGACTAGAGTAAGTGATGCTGATCTCTGTACAGCGCTGCAGAATATGCTGGTGCTATATAAAAGAGTAATCACAGAAAACATATTTCCCCATAGTAATGGTGCTCTATACAGGCTGCTTTGCCTCTCCCTTCTGGCTCCATAGATCACTCACCTTGGACCAAGAACATCTGCCCCCATGAAGTGACCGCAACCAATGGGCTGAATACAGAGACTGAAGCCGCAGCAGCGTCCAATAAGTTTAATAAAATAACATAAACCAGCGAGAAACGTTCTCTTATAAAACACATATAAAAGGCACTTCCGCTGCAGAGACGGTCAGAGCCTTGAATACATCAACCTCATGGAAATGATAGACTGGATGTGGGCGAATATCGAGAAGCATAAATAGCCCTGAACCGTTACCCACTGGGCCCTGCCCACCGAGAGGTAATGAGGCGCGGGGACTGAGCGCAGCGGGGGGAGGACGGCCGCATGGGCAGCTGCCAATCACTGCAAGGAGGAACCTCATCCCTCTGCTACTTCCAGAGCCGGTAAAATCCCAGAGCGATCGCAAGGCAAGTGAATACAGAAGCTGGGAGAGGGGGAGAAAATGGAAGAAGGTCAAATGATGGAACTTTTCCTCGCAAACCATCTCGACTGTGTACAATGCAGACAGTGATATGCACGTGTGAACAGAACTAATCAGAACATAGCACAAGAAGTGTTGTCATGGGGACAAAGGAGCTGCAAACCTAAAGCCTGTAACTTCAAACACTGATAACTCAGCACAGAGGTGTTTACACACAAATATCTATCTCATATCTCTCTCATATCCATCTCCCATCCTATTCATCTCCATCCATCCTATTCATCACCATCTACCCCATCCAACTCCCATCTATTCCATCCATCTCCCATCCTATCCATCCATCTCCCATCCATCCATCTCCCATCCTATCCATCCATCTCCCATCCATCCATCTCCCATCCATCCATCCATCTCCCATCCTATCCATCCATCTCCCATCCATCCATCCATCTCCCATCCTATCCATCCATCTCCCATCCATCCATCCATCTCCCATCCATCCATCCATCTCCCATCCATCCATCCATCTCCCATCCATCCATCTCCCATCCATCTCCCATCCATCCATCTCCCATCCATCTCCCATCCATCCATCTCCCATCCATCCATCTCCCATCCATCCATCCCCCATCCATCCATCCCCTATCCATCCATCTCCTATCCCATCCATCTCCTATCCCATCCATCTCCCATCCATCCATCTCCCATCCATCCATCTCCCATCCATCCATCTCCCATCCATCCATCTCCCATCCATCCATCTCCCATCCATCCATCTCCCATCCATCCATCTCCCATCCTATCCATCCATCTCCCATCCATCCATCCATCTCCCATCCATCCATCTCCTATCCATCCATCCATCCATCTCCTATCCTATCCATCCATCTCCCATCCATCCATCTCCTATCCCATCCATCCCATATCCTATCCCATCCATCCATCTCCTATCCCATCCATCCATCCCCTATCCATCCATCTCCCATCCCATCCATCTCCCATCCATCCATCCCCTATCCCATCCATCCATCTCCTATCCCATCCATCCATCTCCCATCCATCCATCCATCTCCCATCCATCCATCTCCTATCCCATCCATCCATCTCCTATCCCATCCATCCATCTCCTATCCCATCCATCCATCTCCTATCCCATCCATCCATCTCCTATCCATCCATCTCCTATCCCATCCATCTCCCATCCATCCATCTCCCATCCATCCATCTCCCATCCATCCATCCATCCATCTCCCATCCATCCATCTCCCATCCATCCATCCATCTCCCATCCATCCATCCATCTCCCATCCATCCATCTCCCATCCATCCATCCATCTCCCATCCATCCATCCATCTCCCATCCATCCATCTCCCATCCATCCATCCATCCATCTCCTATCCCATCCATCCATCCATCTCCTATCCCATCCATCCATCTCCTATCCATCCATCTCCTATCCCATCCATCCATCTCCTATCCCATCCATCCATCCATCTCCTATCCCATCCATCCATCTCCTATCCATCCATCTCCTATCCCATCCATCCATCCATCTCCCATCCATCCATCCATCTCCTATCCCATCCATCCATCTCCCATCCATCCGTCCATCCATCTCCTATCCTATCCATCCATCTCCCATCCATCCATCCATCTCCTATCCATCCATCTCCTATCCCATCCATCCATCTCCCATCCATCCATCCATCTCCCATCCATCCATCCATCTCCCATCCATCCATCCATCTCCTATCCTATCCATCCATCCATCTCCCATCCATCCATCCATCCATCCATCCATCCATCTCCCATCCATCCATCTCCCATCCATCCATCTCCCATCCATCCATCTCCCATCCATCCATCTCCTATCCATCCATCTCCTATCCTATCCATCCATCTCCTATCCCATCCATCCATCTCCCATCCATCCATCCATCTCCCATCCATCCATCCATCCATCTCCCATCCATCCATCCATCCATCTCCCATCCATCCATCCATCCATCTCCCATCCATCCATCTCCTATCCCATCCATCCATCTCCTATCCCATCCATCCATCTCCTATCCCATCCATCCATCTCCTATCCCATCCATCCATCTCCTATCCTATCCATCCATCTCCTATCCTATCCATCCATCTCCCATCCATCCATCCATCTCCCATCCATCCATCCATCTCCTATCCCATCCATCCATCCATCTCCCTATCCTATCCATCCATCTCCTATCCCATCCATCCATCTCCTATCCCATCCATCCATCTCCTATCCATCCATCCATCTCCTATCCATCCATCCATCTCCTATCCCATCCATCCATCTCCTATCCCATCCATCCATCTCCTATCCCATCCATCCATCTCCTATCCCATCCATCCATCTCCTATCCCATCCATCCATCTCCTATCCCATCCATCCATCTCCCATCCATCCATCCATCTCCCATCCATCCATCTCCCATCCATCCATCTCCCATCCATCCATCTCCCATCCATCCATCTCCCATCCATCCATCTCCCATCCATCCATCTCCCATCCATCCATCTCCCATCCATCCATCCATCTCCCATCCATCCATCTCCCATCCATCTCCCATCCATCCATCTCCCATCCATCCATCTCCCATCCATCTCCTATCCATCCATCCATCCATCTCCCATCCATCCATCCATCCATTAACCCCTCCCCTCCACCATCCCTCCATCCCCTCTCCCCCTATCCATCATCCCTCCATCCATTATCCCCCCATCCAAATTAAACCCCCATCCTTTTTCCCCCCCTCCCCTCATCCCTCCATCCCCTTATTTCCCTCCATCCATTATCCCCCCATCCATTATCCCCCCATCCATCATCCCCATATCCATCATCCCTCCATCCATCATCCCTCCATCCATTTTCCCCCCATCCGTCATCCCTCCATCCATCATCCCTCCATCCATTATCCCCCCCTCCAACATCCCCCTATCCATCAACCCTCCATCCTTTTCCCCCCATCCAAACATCCCCCATCCATTTCCTCCCTATCCATCCCTCCCCCCATCATCCCTCCCACCCATCATCCCTCCATCCATTATCCCCCTATTCATCATCCCTCCATCCATCATTCCTCCATCCATCATCCCTCCATCCATTATCCCTCCATCCATCATCCCTCCATCCATCATCCCTCCATCCAAACAACCCCCCCCTCCCCCAAACCCCCATCCTTTAACCCCCCCCAATCTCATCCCTCCCCTTCCAATTATCCCCCTATCCATCATCCCTCCATCCATCATCCCTCCATCCATTATCCCCCCATCCATCATCCCTCCATCCATCATCCCTCCATCCATCATCCCTCCACCCATCATCCCTCCATCCATCATCCCTCCATCCATCATCCCTCCATCCATCATCCCTCCATCCATCATCCCTCCATCCATCATCCCTCCATCCATCATCCCTCCATCCATCATCCCTCCATCCATCATCCCTCCATCCATCATCCCTCCATCCATCATCCCTCCATCCATCATCCCTCCATCCATCATCCCTCCATCCATCATCCCCCTATCCATCATCCCTCCATCCATTATCCCCCCATCCATTATCCCCCCATCCATCATCCCTCCATCCATCATCCCTCCCTTCATCCAACCCTCCATCCATTATCCCCCTATCCATCATCCCTCCATCCATCATCCCTCCATCCATCATCCCTCCATCCATCATCCCTCCATCATCCCTCCATCCATCATCCCTCCATCCACCATCCCTCCATCCATCATCCCTCCATCACTGTCCTCTCCATCCCTCTCCTCATCCCTCCATCCTGTATGCTTCCCCCCTAACTCCCCCCTTTACACTTTTTTATCACTGGGCTTATCTATTTAAATGTCAAATTTTTCCCTTTTAAGAAAGAACCCAAAATGGGCAAAAAATGTGTTTTCCTCAGAGGAAACCCGCCGGGGGGGACCCCCTGCTGCCCGCAGAGGACTCAGCCCGAGGGGAGGAGGAGGAGGAAGGCCAGGTCTGTCTATCTATCTATCTATCTATCTATCTATCTAAACCATCTAACCATATCTTTTATCTAACAAACTCCTATCCCATCTAACTATCAACCCAACTATCTCCCATCTATCTATTTTCCTAACAAACTAAACTATCTAAACTCATATCTATCTATCTTTTAACTCCTATCTATCAAACATCTATCTATCTATCTATCTATCTCCTACTATCATCTATCTATCTATCTATCCTCTATCTATCCCTATCTATCTTCTCCTATCTATCTACATCTATCTACTATTCATATCTATCTTCTATCTATCTTCATTCCTATATCTTTACTTTACTACTATCTATCTATTATCCCCTATCTTCTATCTCCTACTACCCTATCATCATCTCCTATTATCTACTATCTATCTATCCCTATCATCTATCTATCTACTATCTATCTACTTCTATTTTCTATCTCCTATCTATCTATCTCCTACTACTATCTATCTATCCCTATCTATCTATTATCTCCTATTATCTATCTATCTATCTATCTACCCCTATCTATCTATCTATCTATTATATCTATCTCAACTATCTCCTATCTTCTATCCCCTATCTACTACTCCTACTATCATTTTTTTTCATCTTTTCTTATTCCTATCATCTATCTACATCTCTACTATCTATCTATCGTCTCCTACATCTCAATCTATCTATCACTATCTCCTATCTTCTATCTATCTATCTCATATTATCAATCTCCTATCTTCATCTATCATATATCATATATCTATCTATCTATCTATCTATTAAATTTTATTATCCCCATTTTCTATCTACTATCTATCTATCTCATATCATCTATCTATCTATCTATCTCCTACTATCATCTCCATCTATTATCTATCTATCTCTATCTATCTACTATCCCCTATCAACTATCTACTATCTATCAATTTCTATCTATCTATCTATCATCTATCTCCAAATCAATCTACCCTATCTATCTTTAAAAAAAAAAAAAGAAAAAAGGCAAAAGGAAAACACAATGGTGAAAAAGTTCAAAAAATTTATCTAAGGTGAGGGAGAGTTTTGTATTCCACCTCTTGAAATTTGTGCTATAGGGTCCGAGGACAACTCTCGTTTTAGTTTAAATGGTCCCCCACGTTTTAATTTGGGATCGTACTGAAAGCCCGGCGTCCTGGGCCCCCGTGTGGGGTAACAAACCGGGTGGCTTTACATAAAATTTAAAAGCCAAAAAGAATGGCCCCGCGGCGCACGTTTTTTTAAACGGAAATCCCAAAGGAGTAAAAAAAAAGGTTTACTACAACCTAATTTATTAAAAGAGACTGAAAGTCTCAAAAAAAAAGAACCGAAAAAGCCCACGCGTTTCGGGGGGCAACTCCCGTTCCTCAGGGTCCCAAAATTAGACATGTGTAAAAAATTTTTATAAGAGGAATTATCTGAAAAAAAAAAGGGTTTCAAGAAAATATTGCCTTTAGACATTATTGTTACAAGATACCGGGGAATGTTAGGGTGCATTCCCGGGTGGTTGAAACTTCTGTAAAATCCCCCCACAGACACATGTGATGAAGGAAAGGGGATTAGCAAAGAGTTACGGGTTAAATTGAAATTTAAAGCAAAACCCCTGTCTCTTGCAACCCCAGCCCGGGTGATCAGCGTTAACTATGGTGTTAAAACAAGTCTAGCTTTCAGAAAAAAAAAAAAAAAAGGGGGAAAAATGAAGGCAAAGAAACTATCAAAGAGGCGTGGGTGGACACACTAATTCAAACCTTTGTGACTAAAAATGAATGCCGGGAACCAAAGGGGGTTTATAATGTCTTCCCAAATACCGAGCCCTTTTTAAGGGGATGAGAGTGAAAAATTGAGCAGTTAGTCAAAGATCCTGGGTATAAATAACTAATAAATAAAAGAATATCTAAAAAAAAAAATTTTCGTAACCCAATTAAACCGGGGGGTAAATGCCCTTTTAAATTCATGGGGAACCAAAAAAACACGGTAGGGTGACTGTATAAATGATAATAAAATACTAAAAAAAATAAAATAGCAAACCAAAACCCTTGGGGTATAAACAAGAACCTGGAGTATACTTAATCTACGTGGTTTGTGAAATAATAGTTAGAAATATTAAAAATAGGAAGGCTTAAAAAAGGATTTAAAAATATGTAAAAAAAAAACTAAAAGTTTTTCCAAACAGATGAAGGGGAAAGGGAGGTGAGGAATGGGATTTAAACTCAACGAGTGAAAAAAACGGGGAAGTGTTTAAGCGAACTACGAGGATTTTAAATAAATGGTGAATAAAAAAAGGGTTTGGGAAAATTTTCCACATGAAAAAATAACCAGAAACAAAATGAATATAAAACTACTGAAAAAATTTATGCACTTTTTTAAAATAAAAAATCCATATAAAAACGTGTTTGATTGATATCCAATACGGAGTGAATTTAACCATCAAGAAAAAACTGCAAATAAGCAAACACTGAATAAAACAAGATCGCTTACAAAAAGATGCCGAGGATTTTAAATTTATCGAATGATTTCCCAAATTTATATCATTTAAACCCGGGGGTTTGTTGGTTTTGGGGGACGATACATCCAGTAAAAAACTCACTCCCTTTTGGGGTTGGGTGGGGAAACTAAAAAGAATTTAAAGGGAAACCCTGTCTATAGGAGTAAATTGAAATTTTCAGAGCAAACCCAAAAAACAACAGAATATCACATTTATCTTGCCCTTCTTTTTAAATCCTCTAAATACAAAATGCTATGATAATTTAAAAAGTCCCAGGAATTTCCCGGACCAACAAAAGGAATTTCACATTCCCTTTGACTAATATTCCTACCAATTTTCCGTCATACCCCAACCCGGGAAACTTTGTCCCCCTCTAAACCAGTCTGAGTTTTCGAAAAAAACTTCACCCGGGTTTTTTTCAAATTTAGTTATAACCCAAGTTTTTTTTTGTACATAAATTTTTGAATCATTCATCAAAAATTCATCTTCCGTCACAGGGGAACACCCGGATCCCCTCCAGAAAAAACCCCAAAAAAAAACCTTTTAAACCTTTTCCCCAAAATGCTCTGAAAACCCCAAAAAAGTTGAGAAAAATTTTTAAAGAAATTAAAAAGGGCACAATGGTCTAAGTTGGGAAAAATCCTAATTTTTATCTTTTCCCTTTCTTTTTCCACCATTTTTCTTTTTCTTTAAATTTCTACCCTAAAAACATCCCGATTCCCTTCCCTCAACTTTAAAATAATTTATACCAGTGTCCGTCTTCATGACCCATTTTTTCCCAATCCCGGTTTCTTTTTTTTTGGGCCAGGGGCCCCCCTCTCAAACGAACCCCCACCACTCTTGAAAGTGCATCAGTGTAAAAGAAAAAAAATTTCCCCAGAGCCTGTAGGGGGGGGCGCCGCTAGAAAAAGAAGGGAAAGTTTTAAGATCAAAAACCCAACCCCCGAAAAAACCCTTTACTTATTTGGGAAAGGTATTTTTAATTTTGTCTAAAAACATTTAACTGGGGCGGGGAAAATTTAAAATTTCTTGAAAAAGGTTTGTTTTTTTGTCCTAACCAATATAAAATCAACCACTTTGATCTGTTCTTGGGGTATACACAATTCTACGTAAACTCACTTTTAAAAAAAGACAAATTTTTTACTAAACCCCCACCCTCACAGGGTTTTGAAACTTCTTTTTTATCAATAAATTTAAACTGAAACCCAAACCACTTTTTACCAATCAAATTTACAGGGTCACCTTCTAAAAACAATTTCCCGGGCCTTTTTTTTAAAACCCCGATATACAGAAAATACATCCTCTGAAAAAAAAAAACCGAATATTTTTGATGGAAAAAATCCCAGCTATAAAAAGAGGAAAAATAATGGGGAAAATTGGGCCCCTCCGCCCCCGCGGGACAAAGGGGGGGGCATTTGTTTGTTTAAAAATTTGATGTTTTCCCCAAAAATCTTTAAATAACTTTCTGATGTCCTTTTTACTACAAAATCTTGTCAGGACCCCTTTTACAAGTTTCAGAGGGGAAATTTCATATTTTAAAAAACAGTCAGCGGTTCCCGAAAGGAATTATTTACACTTAAAAAAAGAACAATCTTTGTTATTAAGGGGCCCAAAAGGCCTTTTTTTTCTAAATTTTCCCCAAAATTATAAGAACATCACTCAAACCCCCCGGACGCCCCATTATATCCGGGGGGAATTCTCCAAAAGAGCAAAAGTCTCCACTTTGTTGATTTACATTTACAAAAGTATGTGACCAAATTGAAGTTATTTGAAAGGGCTCAGGCCATCTAATTTTCTATTTTATCTTTTCCCTTTAAAACTGAAAAAACAAACAAAATTTTTTCACTTTTTTGGGTTTTTCTTCTTGTTTCACTAACATTGGGAAAATGAAATTGGGGGATTAACGTGTAAAACATTATCTAGACACAGATGTTTCCCATTTTCGGCCCTTACAAGATTTTTCTGGTTAGATGTCTCAGGGCTTGTTCTCAGAATAATTTTTTTTTACTACAAAGGCGCCCCCCCACTGGGAAGTCAGGGGAACAGGGTATTTGGGTCAAAAAACTTTTGCACCGGCCCCTTGGGTAAACTTTTTTTGGGGTTTTTTTTGGGGCCAATTTCATTTTTTTTTTTACCCGTTATTTTTTCCTTTTTTACTCTTTTAAGGGGATTTATAGTTTATTTATTCCCCTTTCTGGGAGGGGCCGCCAAAAAGAAATCACATCTTTCATTTAAAATTAAACAAAAAAATAAAATTTTGGGGTATTCCTTACATCTTTAACAATAAAGAAATTTTAATTTTTTAAACCCAAAAATTTTTCCCACCATCAAGGCCACTTCATCACTTCAAATTTCTTTAAAAACCCTTTTATACCAATGTTACACCACTTTACAAGGCACATTACAAAAACCCCGGGGTTTTAAACATTTCCCTAGGGGCCCAAATTTAAAAAAGATTGCGCAGGAATGTTTTAGATAAAAAGACAAAAAGAAACACAGGTTCAAAATCTTAAACAAAGGGTTTTTTGAAAAAAAATATCCTCTCCCTTTATTAAAAAATGCTTATGTTTGAACCCCCCAGGAAAAAACAAAAAGGATTGTTTCAAGGTCATAAAACTGGTTCAATCCCATCACCAAAAAAAGGGGAGAAAATATTTTTCCCCCGTTATTCTGTTTATTAAAACCCCAAAACCAAATTTCCCCCCCCACAGAGAAATTAGAAAAATTAAATTTCAAAAATTGGCCCTCTCATCCCCAAAAAGATTCCCCTCCTTTGGGTTTCCCTTGTTCCCGACAGACCGGGTTTAATTTTTAGGGGGGCCCCCCAACTTAAAAAGGGTTTTCCTTCCCCTAGCAAAATTCGAGAAAAAAACTACGATACAAGAGCCACAAAAAGGTTAAAGGGGCACTCCCTGTAAAATCTAAAGGTTGCCCATGTTGTTTCCTGCAAAACAAAAACATCCACCCTTAAAATTTTTAGTAACCCAAGGAAGAATTTAACCCTCAAGTTTTCCCTTTTAAAATTTTAAATCCAAAATATTTTTTTTTTTATTCGTGTACCGCAATTTACAGTTGTTGGTCGTTCCATCTGTGCATTTGGGGTAGACTGAACGACACCGCTGGCCCTACCAAAAGGGGAAAATTAAAAAGAGTGTAGCCCCACATTTTTAAAGAAACACACAAACGTTAAAAATCTCTGATTTTTCCCCTTTCTCCTATAGGAAAATTTATTCCTTTCAATGTCTCTAATAGATTCCCGCAACTTTCCCAAAAACGTTTGGTTTTTAAATGGAGTTTCGTCTAAAACTATACCTCCCCAGGGTTTTAAAAGAAAAAGTGGAACTAATTTTGATAAATTTTTTTTCCTCCATCTTTTTTTATAGGATCTTTGTTTTTTTTCAGTTTATGCCTTTTTTTGCAGTTTTACTTGATGGTCGTCCACTCTGTATTGGGTATCACATCAATCAAGGGTTCTATAAAGGATGGGTTTTAGTATAAAAAAGTGCATTTTTTTATTCAGTATTTTTTTTATCAGGGTGGGCTGGGTTTTTTATCAGTGTGTCATAATTTTTTTCCCCTATACATTCACCTATTTTAGTTTACATCCCCCGTATTCAGGGTCTATTCACATTCAGCGTTTTTTTTACACTTTGTTGAGTTTAATACCCCCTTCCCAATTTCCCCCCCCATTTATCTGTTTTTGGGAAAAAACATTCCCTTTTTTGAC
>JAODAL010051375.1:0-26715 GCA_025379985.1 Phyllomedusa bahiana
GCCCGGGCGTCCGGGGGTTTTTATTGGGGGCCGGCCCCAAAAAACCCCTGTGCCCCGATCCCCGGCTCCACCGCTCCCCGGGGGTTTGGAGCACCGACGGCCCCTTCAGCTGCATGTGCCCGCGGCCACACTCGCGAGGGCTTCTGCAAAAGCCCCTCCCTCTCCCAACATGTGGGACCGGCTCTGGGTCCGACACTGGGGGGCCCCCCCGGGGGGGGGGGGGTTGGGGGGGGGGGTTTGGGGGACCCCCGCGCCCCTGCGCCTCAGCCGCAGCGTCGCGATGATTATTTCATCGCGACCGCCTCCCTGGGGCGCACAGCCGTCAAAGCCGTGCCCCGAGGAGCTGCCGGGGACGGGGGCTGAAGGGGACGGGCGGCTCCCGGGGGATTTTAAGGTGGTAAATTTTTTTTTTTAAAGCGTTTACCTGCCTCATCCCCCTATAACGCCTTTTCCCCCTAAAATTTCCCCGCCTGGGGCCCCCATATATGCCGGGCCCCTTTCCCCCTGCCTGGGGCCCCCCATAAACTCTTGGCCCCCATACCCCCCGTCCCCCCATATTGCCTTGGCCCCATTCCCTGCCTGGGGCCCCCAATACTGCCTGTCCCCTATATACCTGCCTGTGGCCCCAATAGCCGTGCCCCAAAATCCTCCCTTTGGGGCCCCCATATCCCTCCCTGTGCCCCTATAACCCCCCTGGGCCCCCAATATACTTCGTCCCCAAATGCCTCCCGGGGCCCCCATACCCCTGCCGGGGCCCCCCATACCGGCCTGGGGCCCCCCAATGCCCCTGTGCCCCTAAAAATCCTGACGTGCCCCCCAAAATTACTGCCGGGGCCCCCATATCCCTCCTGGGGCCCCCAACCCTGCCTGGGCCCCCATAGCCCTTTGGCCCCCAAACTGCCTCAGTCCCCCTATATTCTCCCTTTAAGGGTTTTTGGCCCCTATTACCTTTTTGTGGCCCATATACTCCCATCCCCCCAATATCCGGGCCCTATACTCCGGGCCCCCCATAACTCCTTTGCCCCCCCTTATCCCCTCCCTGGGGCCCCTATAACCTGCCGGGGCCCCATATACGTTTTAGTGCCCTATAACCTAACGGGGGGGGACTGCATACCAAAAAAATTTAAAGGGATTTGCTGGAAATGGGGGGGATTCTAAATTTTTGATGTCCCAAATCCTGGTCATGGGACGAGTATTTGCATTGGAGCAATCATCATTGTAATGTGATTAACCGGATGGGAGAAGATGAAGAAGTGAACGACGCTGATCAAAATGATGTCTCCGTTAGAGTCACTAAATGTATACAGCAGGGTAATCACTTATATGTCTGCAGATCTACATACAACTATATCTTACATAAAATGGTCACTGTATGGCGGTGGGTAATGTAATCAGAGCCTGTGTACAGCTATAGTCACATGATGGGGAGCGTTCGGCAGGGTCTGGCATGATTATTTGATCCCTTATTTAGTAATAGTTTTGGGTCTTGGTTTTGTAGGAGGGTTTTTAGTAAACAATCACTTGTCCTGGTAGATTTGCCTCCATGTATCGGTGTATGTGTTTGGTGACTGTTTAGGGTATTGTCAAATGAATGGTGAGAATTTCTGAGAAAAGTACATTTGTCATTGGTGATTTTTACTGTACAGTGACTGCTGAGGAAGAGATTGACGGGATCTGTGGGGATGAGCAAAAATTATGTGACAGGAACAGAATTTTCACTGTAAAAAAACATCCACAGTCACAATGTAGGGCGTGAAAAATGTCGTTTGAACTCAGCCCTACCCAGAGAAACACAAAGGGCCAGCGAGCCCCGAGTTAGTTTTGAGTACCCTAGCAACGCCCCGTTTCACTGTACATAGACTAAATCTGTACTGACCGCAGTATGACCCTAGGGCCGGAGTACAGTGGGTGCGGTGAGAGCCAGGCTGTCAATCCGTTATCTATAACACCAGGTTAAAATGCCCTTGACGCAGGCAACGAAAACTGTCGTGCTGATAGCAGAGTGGTGGAAGCGGAATGTGTGAGAAGCTCCAGCCTTCCTCAGTACACAGTCAAGACATGGGTATCGCTTTGCCCCTCCGTATGAGTGCGGACCATTGAGCTTCACTTGGAAATACTGGTGGTCAACGCTCGCTCTGTTACACCCAGTTGCCCTTTTTCTTGCATTCTTTTTCTCGTTTTACTCAACGTGCTGTGAGGATATTGTCTCTGTTCTTTGTTCTCTGTCCGTGCTCCATACTCCATGTCCCTCTGATTAACCTATCATCTGGTCTAGTCACCTTCTGCGTACCTCCCTTGTACAATTCATAGAATTTTATTATTTTTACCAGCTATTTTGTACGATGCCAAGTTTTTTTAGTTATGTTTAAGTCTATAAAACCATTTTTAAATAGGATTGGAATTCCACCATGATTCTTGTTTCTCTTTTATTTAATTGTATCTAAATGGGTTATCCTCAATACAGGGATTGAATATCTAGTGTTAACAGATCTTGCAAAAACAAGGTCATTTTTGCAATATGTTCCATTTATACAGTGGGGGGGGGGGTTATCCTACCCTGTATTCCTGTTTCTGACACAGCCATCACGTCTTGAGGCAACTCTGACAATTTGAAGAACAAATGTCCTGTTAGTAAACACATTTTTTTTTATAATAGTCACTGTAGTAAAGCTGCATGTCACAGCAAAATGCCCCCAAAAATTCAAAACAATAGACCATGAGCAACTTTTGTACAAATTGTTGAAAGAACAAATTCTTATTATAAACAACATTTTTTTAGAATAGGAACATGTATATTGCTGCATTTTAAACATCATTACCCCAAAAAATTATAAAAATGACTTCTCAGTCCACTGTTAAAAATTGTGAGGGAGAAAATTGCCACTTAGAACCACATATTCTGTTCCCAAAAGCTAACCACGATTTAATGCTGAGTATCTACAACATCAGCCCGATGACCACAAAAAATTATAAAAATGACTTCTCAGCCAACTATTAAAAATTGTGAGTCAACACAACCCCAAAAGCCCTTGACAATCGAAAAATTCTAAAGATGTGAATGTTGAGTAAATGGAATATGTGTTTATCAGACAAAACCTTGGTGTCATTTTACAGTCTCCTCACAGCAAAACCATCAAAATGAACGGTTGGGAAATGAGAAAAAAAATTGCAGGAAGAAATGATCATTTTAAAAGTAAGTTTTTCAAGAGGACCATTTCTGTTTGGGCCTGATGAATGAGAGTTGACCAGCAACTAATCGGTGACCTCGGCGATGTTAGGGCCTACAACAATCCACAGAGATCCATGCCTGATCTTCTTGATGAAAGTCAAAAACGAATATCTCATATCTGTGGAAAGCCGATGCGGTTTGAGTCTGTAATGACTCCGTCCGTGCTGTGCTGAATGTTCCGCCTCAATTATGACGCTGGCGTGCTGGGCAGGACAACGCCTCTATGGCTGGCGAGCCAGCTCGGTGCCCATTCAGTTCCATTATTGGATAGCCCAGAATCTATTGGGTCCGAACACATACAAAACAATCGGTGTTGAGACGCTGATAGTCGTGCACCATGAAATCTTAAAGCTGTCTCTGGTGTTGTATGTGTGCCCTGCATTGCATGCGTTGGTGAGTTTTGGTAAAATAAAGCGTATTCGCCAGAGGTCATCCCATAAGCTTCTGCCACCTGAGTCTGCTCAGCTGCTTTGCTGCTGCTCTCCGCTAACTACGTGGCACTCTACTGCTGTCACGGCATTCGCTGCGTTGTTCCAAGCCCCCCCCCCCCGTGACATTAGAAGAACGTAAGCATGACGCAACAGATGTCATCCAGTGTGATCAGATCCAGCCAAGGTCCATCCATTTACTGCAATGTTTACTCTCTATTTGGTGGGTGGAAGGAAAGTGCAGAGAATTTTAGTTTTGTACCGGGGATCCAGGAGGGTGGTCCACCGTCAGTAACTGTTGTTCAATTTGGATGGCCTTAATGCGAGGATCATGTTGGAGGAAATGGAGCACCAAGCACTCATGTGAGAGATGAGCCTTGATATCCAAGCCTCTGGGTCGAGGCACTAAGCAAAGAGTCGATCTTTCTCATCTCCTCCTCAGCCAATCAATTCGCGCCAACCTCTTTCCAAGGCAGGGTACTGCATAACACGTGTCGTAGAATAATCCATATTCCTCCTCCACCTCCGCTTCCTCCGGCACAGCTTCAACACGAGCGCCTGACTTCCGTTCAAATTATGCACCCTGAGAGCTGAGGCGCCGCTTGACTTAGCCCTGGCACCCCGACACCACTGCTTAATGAAGACCGAAATAAAATTGTTAAACTGTCCGGGCCTTGTGGATTCGACGAGAGAAAGTCTCGGTGTCCCGCACGTGTCTCATCTCCGTCCGCCGTCGTCTGCGGACCTGAGTATTCAGAGTGTCCCCAATCATCGATCCAGAACTTAAGATCACCACAATGCTCATGTTGACAAGTCATCGTGTCCCCGCACTGACCATTTTGTTGCGTCTTCAAAACTGGCAAGGATGGTGCAGGAGCTCTTTCGACACCTGCCTCCACTCTCGGTGCTTCCACACCTCCCGAGTACCGCACCGCTGCTTGTTCATGCCATGTGTCACTTTTCGTACTTGCCCCCCCGTAATAGTATTTCGCTGCTGCCATAACAATCGCTGGAGCATGTGGAGGTGGAATTCACAGTGTGTTGAGCCACGTCAACAATGAGACGTTTAGAGGGATTCCATGAGCTGACGCTCAACGCATTCCAGCGGACAAGGCTGGGTGCGAACTGGCGGAATTGCGAAACTCAGTTACCTCGAGAGCCTTCTTCAGCAGCAGTCCAGACCCTGGGTAGCTCTTTAAAATTCCTGACGACTAGGTCATGGACATGTCCATGGCAATGATGTGCTCCAGCCTACCGAACTATTCCCCTTTATCTTAGTTCTTGTCACGCCCAGCAGCGGCTCGGTAGTCCTCATTGCGGATAGCCGTCCACAGCTCCGTGACCTTGTGGGGGACGGCTGGTTTTCTCTGGGCACGGTGGATGTGCCACCAGAGGACCCTTGGGGGAAAATAGCCCTGCACCATCCCTCCAGTTTTGTAAGACGTCGCCGTGAGCCTGATAGCCACCGTCTACCTCCCCAGGACATATCACACCAAGCTCACCCAGTGGAGCTGATCACAGAGATATAGCGGCCGGTGGCCGATGCTTACTAGTCCATTGCGGTCGGTGGTGTCAGATTGACTTTTTCCGGACACAGATGCATACAAAAGACCCCCGTATTTGCTTGAAATTTAGATGACACGTGTCCTGGCCATGGCAAGGGAACGCTTTTTTTGGCAAAGAAATCGCCTGCTCGCATCTTGTATTGGGGGCAGGCGAAGGCCATGATGTTGCGGAACCCATCAGTGACCCACCAGAACGGAAAGTGCCAACAGTTCCAAGTGCCGAAGAGTCTCTGTGCAATAGGCCGAGACATTCAGGCTTTTGGCTTTGGGGAGGATTTGTGTTTAGAAAGTGTTCTTTCTGCTCCCATACCTGGAAGACAGAAGGCTTGGGAGTTGTGCTAACTTGATAGCGCGCAGAGTACTGGACGTTGGCCGGTTCGGTCAAATGGCGGGAGATAAGGGGTAGATGGGTCTCTGTGTTGAGCAAGGTGTGTACTCTGTGCGACGGTGGAGGCTGATAAGCAGGAGGCTGAAATGTACCACTGTTAACATATGACACTTAGGACAGAACAATCTGGTGCCCTCGTGTCAGCAACGCTTGTGTGGCGAGGAGGAGAAGGAGGCGAGACAGAGAGGGTGTGGACAGTGGTTGGAGGCCCTCGTCGTCTGCGCCTTTTTTGGCCAAGATGGGTTGCCTCCATTTCAACTCATGCATTGACTAAGACAAGTTGTGGTGTTAACCACCTAATGGTTCTTGCCTCTACTTATGCTTTTACGGCAAAGGCGGCATATGACATCGCTGGAGAATCAGAGGCTTGCACAAAGAAGGCCCAGGCTAGAGAGAGTCCTGACCTTTTTGAGATTGCCCAAAGTGATGAGCGTGGGTTTGCGCTGACTCGTTCGTATTGCTGGCTGGAAACAGATCAGCGGGACTTCTGCGACCCCGTCCATCATCCCTTTTTGTGGCGGGACCCGTAAAGAACACTACCCCATCGTCTTCCACCATCTTCCACTAGATTAAGCGTCTCGCAAGCAAAATCTGCTGGAAAGACCAGATGGTCCGCAACTGTCTTCATCATCAGCACACACAGTGACTATGGTCCGTCCTGACATTCTGCATCCCATAAGATGCCGGCTACAAGCAAGGGGCACTGCATAAGGCGTTGCAGACCGCCCGGGATTTTTGCCGTATGGACCGGTCTTCCCTTCCTCCTCCTCTGATGGCATCAGAACTGGGCTCAGAGCAGACTAAATCATCCTCTTGATCTTTTAAACATGCCATTCGACCCCAACCGCATTTGTCATCAAAGATTCTTCAAAAAATGGATTATCCACAGTGTTGGGTACACCAGTGTGAAACATTTGGGCTGCCGTTCGCTTCATGTAGGACGGCTGACGATGCTGCTGATTATGACTATTTGTGGCCGAATGGAGGACGAGGATATAAGACTGCTTGATGCAGTTGCCATTAACCACTAAGGACAGATTGGCGGCTGCTGTTTCATTTACTGAGAATTCACAGGTCCTGACGCCAGCGTGAACAGCCTGACGGTTTCCTGCACCGATGAATCCCTGGCATAGCCGTGTTGTTCCAGTCATGAAAGGAGTGACCATTTCTCAGGTAACTCTACCGCCATGTGACTAACCCCCCCTCTTTGCTCGCTTACCACCTGAAGTCGCTCCATGTTTAAGAAATAATAAAAAATTTGAGTAATTATGGTAATAGTTTTAGAAAAGTCTAAATTAAACAAACGCAAATCACAGCTATTCTCAAATCCCCTCTAATCATACAAAATGCTGGATACCAAATTTAACAAATCTTGGCCTGGGCAAAATGTGCAAAAAAAAAACACGTATCTGTTATGTGTTTCGTATATAAAAGATTATGTAGTACCTTTCAATGCACTTTAGGTGGACAATGAAAATTTCAGTATAAGAATATATAGTTTCACGCTATCTTAAAGAACAGAAGCTGCATTATCGCCAAAGTCAAAAAACACGTACTGTAAAAATTCCGGATTATACAAGATTATTTTTGGCACCTATCAATTCACGCTGAGTGACTATAAATTTGCTGTACTAAAAATAAGTGCAACGCTATCTTGAAATGAGGCAAAGCGCAGTGATCCAAAGTAAAAAAAACACGTATCTGATTAATAGAATCGGATGATCCATCGGTATTTTTGGCACCTTTAATTCACTTTGTGGTGACTATAAAATTGTCGGTATAAAGATATAATTGCACGCTATCTGAATGAAACAGAGCTGCAGAGGCGCCAAAGTAAAAAAACACGTTATCGTTATAGATGTACCACTATGATACAAGGTATTTTATGGCACCAAATCAAATCACCTGTGGAGACTATAAAATTTGCGTATAAGATATAGTGCACACTTATCTGAAGTGAACACAGCTGCAGTGCGCCAAATGTCCAAAAAACACGTAACTGTTAAGATTGCCTATGATACAACGGTATTTTTGGCACCTTCAATTCACCTGTGGTCACTATAAAAATTGCTGTATATAGATATAAGTGCATCGCAAACAGAATGAACCAGCTGCAGTGCCCAAAGTCAAAAAACACTATCCTGATATAGATTCCTGATGATACAAGTTATATTTTGGCCCCTTTCAGAATCACCTGTTTGACTATAAAAATTGCTGTAAAAAGATATAAGTGCACGCATCTGATGTAACAAAGCTGCAGTGCGCCAAAGTCCAAAAACACGTATCTGTATAGATTCCGCGATGATACACGTATTTGATGTGCACCTATTCAATTCAACCTTTGGGTGACTATGTAAACAATATGGCTGTATAGAGATATAAGTGTGCACGCCTATCTGAAGTGAACAAAGCTGGCAGTGCGCCCAAAGTCAAAAAACACTTATCTTGTTATAGATTCCGATGATTACAAGGTAATTTTGGCACCTTTCAAAATCACACTGTGGTGACTATAAAATTGCTGTAAAGAGATATAAGTTTAGCACGCTATCAGAATGACCCAATCTGCATTGCGCCAAAGTCAAAAAACAACGTATTCTGTAATAGATTCGGATGATACAAGGTTATTTTTGCACCTTTCAAATCACTTGTGTGTGACTATAAAATTCTGTATAAGATAAAAGTGCACGCTATCTGAAATGAACTAAAGCTCAGTGCCGCCACGTCAAAAAACACTTATTCTGTAATAGATTCCGATGATACGAGGATTATATATTGTTGTCACCTTTCAATTCATACCTGTGGTGACTATAAAATTGGCTGTATAAATATAAGTGCACGCTAATTCCTAAATGAGACAAAAGCTGCAGTGCGCCAAAGTCAAGAAAACACGTATCCTGTATAGATTCCGATGATACACGGTAGTTTTGAGCACCTTACAAATCACCATGTGGTGACTATAAAATTGCTGTTATAAGATAAAGATGCACGCTATTGTGAATGAACCAAAGCCTGCATTGCGCCAAGTCAAAAACCACGTATCTGTTATTAGATTCCGATGATACAAGGTATTATTGGACACTTTAATCACCAGTGGTACTATAAAATGCTGTATAAAGAATAAGTTGCACGCTATCTGAAAGAACAAAGCTGCATGAGCGAGCAGAGTCAAAAATCACGTATCTGTTTATAGATTCGGATGATACAATGAATTTTCGGCACCTTTTCAATTCACGCTGTGGTGACAATAAAATTGCGAGTATAAGATATAAAGTGCACGCAATCTGAATGAACAAAGCTGTCAGTGCGCCAAAGTTTCAAAAACACGTATCTTATATAGGAATCCGAAGAAATCACGGTATTTTTGGCTACCTTTCAATTCACCTGTGGTGACTATAAACTTGCTGTATTAAGACTATCCTTGGCACCTCTCTGAATGATACATAGCTGCAGTGCGCCAAAGTCAAAAAACACTTATCTGTTATAGATTCCGATGATACAAGGTAGTTTTTTGGCACCTTTTCAAATCACCTGTGGTGACTATAAAAATGCTGTATAAATATAAGTGCACGCTATCTGAATGAACAAAGCTGCAGTGCGCCAAAGTCAAAAAACACGTATTCCTGTATAGATTCGATGATACATGGTAATTTTTGGCACCTTTCATTCACCTGTGGAACTATATAATCATGGCTGTATATAGAATATAAGTGCACGCTATCTGAATGGAACAAAGCTGCGATTCGCCAAAGTCAAAAAAACACGTATCTGTTATAGATTCCGATGATACACGGTATTTTTTGGCACCTTTTCAATCACAGCTGTGGTGACTATAAAATTGCTGTATAAAAGATTATAAAGTGCACGCTATCTGAATGAACAAAGCTCAGTGGCGCTCCAAATGTCAAAAAACACGTAAATCTGTTATAGATTCGATATACAAGGTATTTTTGGCACCTATTCATTCACTTGTGGTGACTAGAAAATTTGCGTATAAGATATAATCACAGCTATCATGGAATGAACACAGCTGCATGCGCCAAAGTCAAAAAACACTATCTGTATATAAGTTCCGATGATACGAGGTATTTTGGCACCTTTCAAATATCACCTGTGGTGACTATAAAATTGTGTATAAGAATAAGTCACGCTATCTGAATGAACAAAGCTGGCAGGTGCGCCAAGTCAAGAAAACACGTATCTGTTTATATGATTCCGATGATACACCTGTATTATTCTGGCACCTTTCAATTTCACCTGTGGATGACTATAAAAAATGCCTGTATATAAGGATATAAGTGGCAACGCAATTCTGAAAATGAACAAAGCGCAGTGCGCCAAATCAAAAAACACGTATCTGTTTAGATTCGATATACAAGTATTTTTGGCACCTTTCAAATCACGCTTGGTGACTATAAAATTGCTGTAATTAAGAAAATAAGTGCAAACCTATCTGAAAGAACAAAAGCTGGCAGTGCGCCAAAGACAAAAAACACGGATCACTGTATTATAGATTCGGATGATACAAGTATTTTTGGCCGACCTTTCAATTCACCTGTAGTTGACTATAAAAATTGCTGTATAAGAATTAATGGCACGCGTATCCCCCCCCTCCCCCCCCCCCCCTTGTAATGAACAAAGCTGCAAGTTGCGCCAAAGTCAAAAACACGTTAATCTGATATAGACTCCTGATTATACACGTATTTTTGGCACCTTTTCAAGTCCACTCTTGTGGTGACTTATAAACTTGCTGTAATAAGATAGTAAGTGCAGCGTCTATCTGAATGAACAAAGCTCAGTTCGGCCAAAGTCAAAGAACCACTTGATCGTTATAGAGTTCTTCCGATGATACAAGGTATTATTTGGCACCCTATCAAATCACCTTTGGGTGACTAAAAAAATTGCGTGTATAATATATAAGTGCACGCTATCTGAATGAACAAAGCTGCAGTGGGCAATTGTCAAAAAAACACGTATCAGAAATAGAATCGGTATGATACAAGGTTATTCTTATTGGGCGACCTATCAATTCACCTGTGGTGACTATAAAATTGCTTTAGTAAGAAATTAAGTGCACTCAATCTGAATGAACAAAGCTGCAGTGCGCCAAAGTCAAAAAACCATCACGATCTTGTTAATAAATCCCGGATGATACAAGGTATATTTTGGCACCTTTCATTCACCTAGGTGTGGACAATAAAATATGCTGTATTAAGATATAAGTGCCATAGCTATCTCAATGAACAAAATCGTGGACTGGGCAAAAGTGCAGAAAAACCGTATCTGATTATAGATTATCTGAGATGACAAGTATTTTTTGCGACCTATCAACCTTGCTGACTAACAAGATTGCTGGATTCTAATTTAAGTGCGAGTGGATGATTATCAACAAAGTTTGAATGGGTAAAATTGAGGAAAAAGAACACCATTTATCTAGAAATGTATACAGATCATAAAACGGAGTTATTGCACCTAACAAGAGACCTGCAGTTAACAGAATGATTGTATCCTAATATAAGTTCACACTGCCCAATATCCAGAATCTTTCAATAGCAAACTGGTATTAATAATGAATGATATTGCAGTGCATGTCTACAACTCAAGTCTTGGTGAACTTATCCAGTGTCCTTTATAGAGCTTTGTCCTGTGTTTCGCCCACGGTCGCCCCACCCCGCTGCCTCCCCGTGACTTGTAGCGGAGAAGTGCGCTTTAAAATAATCTAACTACCTAAAATCTAGCCCATGTCAAATGCACACTACCGCTACTAGTCGATTGTTTCTCTAGTTGAAAATATAGAATTATAGACGCATAGTAATTTTTATGTGGAGCCAATGCATAGACGCACGTACCAACTAGTATGACACGTCTGAGAGAGACTGAGCAGAACAGAAGGGCTGATCTATGTTAAAACGAGGTCATGTTATTTTGTCAGCCATAGGCAATCCATGAACACATCCCCTTCCAAGTAGCGACTCACACACATCACACCCCGCTCTACTACTTAGATCGATCATGCAGGCCGACCGGAAAATGTCGGTAAGCTGCCGAAATGCGCGATGATTAATAGATTATGCTCAGATTTCTAACTAAATAACGCGTGATCGGAAAAAAATCCGATTACCATAAAAACCGGTGCCTATTTCACTTTGTCGATAAAAAATCCGCTCCAACACTAATTACATCCTCACTGTTTGATATTGTGCCACTGACTCTGATCTCATACTCGTTGCTCTTCCGCAGTCACCTCCCCTCTCTGACATTGGCCACCTGTGCCTACTCCATTTTGCCCTCCGAGAATGTCATTGTTGCCACTTGTCTAGACCTCAGATCTTGCGCTTGTGGCTGCTGGCCGTAACCTACCACACATTGTCATTGTGCCACTCTGTGGCCAAATCCTGTATTGCCACCACCGAAGTGTCATTGCCAGTAATGCCTGACCTCAGCTAGCTTGTGGCTGCTGCCGTGTACCTCCACACTGTGTCATTGTGCCACTCTGTGGCCCTACTCCAGTTTTTTTTGCCACCTCCAGAATGTCATTGGTGCCAACTGTCCTGACCTCATGCAGCTGCTGTGCGTCACCTCGCACTCTCATGTCATTGGCCCTCTGTGGCCTACTCCAGTTTTTTGCCACCTCCAAATGTATCATTTGTGTCCCCACACTACCTCATGCTGCTGCTGCCTTGGTACCTCCACTCTCTGTCATTGAAACCACTCTGTGGCCTACTCTTGGTTTTCCACCTCCAGAATGTCATTGTGCCACTGTCTGACCTCTTGCTGCTGCCTGTACCGTCACCTCCGCTCTCTATCCATTGTGCCACTCCTGTTGCCACTCCTGTTTATTTTGCCAACCTGATTCGCAAATGTCATGTGTGCCACTGTTATGGACCTCATGCTGATGCTGTGGCTGCTAGCCCGTGACTCCACACTGTGTCCTTGGCCACCTCTGTTGCCTACTCCTGTGTTTTTGCCCACCTCCAGAATGTCCATTGTGCCACTGTCTGACCTCATGCTGAGCTGCCGCCACCGTCACCTCCACTCTTCTGTCATGTGTCCACTCCTGTGTTTTTTGCCACCCTCCAGAGATGTCATTGTGACACGGTCCTGACCTCATGTCTGCTTGCTGCCGAGCCTCACACTGTGTCATATTGCCACTACTGTGGCCTACTCTGTTTTTTGCCACCTTCCAGAATGTCATTGTGCCACGTCTGACCTCATTCTGCTGCGATGGCTGCTGCAGTCACCTCCACACTGATGTCATTGTGCCACTCTGTTGCCTATTAGCTGTTTTCCACCTCCATGATGTCATTGTCCACTGTACTGACCTTCATGCTGCTGTGGCTGCCCCCGTCACCGGTCCATACTCCTGTCAACTAATGTTTGCCGAACTGAGTCTCATCAGCTTGTTATTTTTCCAGCTTTCGAGCCGGCATGACAATATCATGCAACATCCCGCTTCATTTTTTTTTTAGGTCAGTTTTTGCCCCTAAGTGGCCCCAGCGGAATTTTAAGTAGTGTAAGCGATTCTAAGAGCAGCGGCCAGTCATGAGCGTGTGCAAAACTAAAACACAACATTGTATGAAGACCAAACCAAGCTCCCCCTGCATATTTAAGCATGGCACAAAACAGTTCTGAACAGCAACCTCAGGCTCTGTGCCAGCCTGAAATAGCTGTTTTTTAATGTCATTCGGTCCGAAAGTTTTATTTTTGTTCGGGGGATGATTCGGCGAAGTGAGCAAACCGAATTTTTGAGAAATTCACCTATCTCTAATTGTGATTTATTCACACAGCAAATGTTTTATGCAGATTCCATTGCACATCAGAATACATGTAAAAACCCCTATGTAAACTATGTTTTATAATGGAAAGCTGCATATAAGTTGATATGTTGCAGAGTTTCCTATGTGGATTTGTTAAGTTGCAGGTCACTTCTTGATGTGAATTCTACACAGAAACTTTATTGCGTAGCCTGGATGTATCTTAGCCACAATGTATGGGGATAATAAACTTGTGAATGCAGAACCTACCAGCTGCAAATCTATATGACTTGCCCAATGACTTGCACATCTCTCCTATATCTGAGCCAACATGATATCAAGTTCAGAATCATGTGGTGAGAAAAGCTGAGGACACAAAGCAGAATGTAGACATATCTGAGAAGCTCAGGTTGTGTATGGACCTTGGACTTCAGTTATGTTTCATAAGCAAAAGTGACAAAGTATAGTACATCAAGGCAGATTAGTTGCTGGTTCTTGTTAATTTCTACAAAGCTGGTTTCTGTATTGGAAATGTCACAATAACCTATTCATGGTAGCAAATGCAAACTGCAATAAATCTGATGATAATGTTGTGCATTCTTCGTGTGGGGCCCACATCAGAAATCTGCTATGAATGCTATACGCATTCCTGTTATAGGATGAAGTTTCACAACATACTATGCTGAGAGGAAAGGTAAACTTACGCTACTGCTAAAGCTGTGGTACACAACCTTTTTTGCTACTTTGCCCCCTTTCACTATTGTTCAGAATATAAGTTCCCTCTTCCCAACATAGTCTAAACAACATGGTTGCATTCCAAATAATATGCATGTGAACTTGAAAATCTTTGCTTATACTTTGCTAAACAGTGTTCCCAATTTCCATCCCCCACTAAAGTTAGGTGGGAGTTGCGAACCCCTGCACTAGGGTCTGTTACATTGGGTTTCGGATGCATTTCAGTAAGCAGAATTATATAGTCTGCTGCACTTTTCCTTCTTTGCAGTAAATATTTAGAAGCAGAAGAAAACCTGTTAAAATGCTATTAAATCTGATTATATGGATTTTCAAATACATTAAACAGGACCATACACCAGTGTGATAATTATGTTTCTTTACACACATAAATATTTCTATTGTATCTGTTTTGTTACAGTGAACATTGTCAGAAAAGTGACAACAGCCAAACTGGTTGCCACTTTGACTTTGTATAGGAGTAGTGCGGCTGATAGTCTTGCTTCCGATGCATCCGCCAATGGCTGCACAAAATTTTGGCAAGCTCATGTTGCCATTGGTGGATGCATTAAAGACAAAACTATTGGCCGCACCATGTATTTCTACCTTTAGCTTTTCAGAAACACATGGCTATCATAACAACATGTGTAAGCAAAATGATAAATTATGACATAAAGAGAAGTTTATATGTGACAAGTTGCTGAAATATCTCATTTAGAGTGGATTAACACTCAGAACGTGTTGGAAATGAACTATTAGTAATACAGGAATTGGCCTTGGATAAGAGAAAAAAGTATAAAGAGAAAGTGTAAGATATGTTTATAGTGCAGAACAGCTGATATGATAAATCATGGCAAAAATGTCTCTGTTCAGTTTGGAGTGAATGTTATAAGCTCAATTTCTCTTCTGTTTCAGTGTTGAGCTAGAATTTTCTCTTCTTTCTCTAATTCTTTAGAATGGAATGTTGTTAGCACAAATGTCCATTAACAGCATTTAATGTTTTTATGTTTAGCTTTTACCGAGTAGTAATTGATTTTACCCTAAAGCAAGAGTCTACATTTTTGAACAAGTGACACATACAATCATATCAAAACTGTCATTCTATGTGTACAAATGGGTGACATAATGCACAAAACTGTGACTATAATTCATATATGTAAAAAAAAAAAAAGTCACAAATAACAAGTAAAAAAAAATTGACGCAAAGTATAAGTGCATGTACAGTCCATTAACACTTACTAACAAAAAATAACACGCCCAGATGGAAATGTCTGGATGCTGCAAAACTCGGCATGTAATTATGTCTCAGGCAGATATATAAATAATTACAGGTGTGGTCTTACTAGACACTGTGCTCTTGCCACTGGAGGGTGTAAAAATGCTTATTCTGCTGCCCTATAAAGCTGCTTTTAGAGGCTATTTTTTGGGAAGTGTGCCTCTAAGTGACACTACAAGACTTAAATGTGTCACAGAATGCCATACAGAACCTGTATGCCTCCATGCCCAACTGCATTTTATCTTGCATTCAGGCTAAGCCTATAGGGTACTAGAACCTCCATACAATTGTACAGTTTGCCCCATTAAACATATGCTTCCGTTCTAATACTGTAATAACTTACAAATATCATTATTACTAGAGATGGGCGAATTTCTCAAAAATTCGGTTCGCTCACTTCGCCGAATTTCCCGACACAAATAATGTCGAACCGAATTACTTTGGGACGAATCACGTTAAAAAACAGCTATTTCCAGGCTGCACAGAGCCTGCAGGGTGCTGTAGAATGTTGTGCCATGCTTAAATATGCAGAGGGAGCTTGTTTGGTCTTCATACAATGTTGTGTTTTAGTATGACATGCACATGACTTCTGCCGCTCTTAAAATCGCTTCACTATAAAATTCCCTGGGCACTTAAGAGGGCAAAACTGACCAAAAAACTGAAGGGGGAATGTTGCCTGATAAAGTCATGCCAGCGAAAGCTGGAAAAAAACAAGCTGAGAGCTCAAGTGGCAACATTAGTGACAGAGTGTGGAGGTGACGGGGGGCAGCCACAGCAGCATGAGGTCAGACAGTGGCACAATGACATTCTGGAGGTGGCAAAGCAGTAATAGGCCACAGAGTGGCACAATGACACAGTGTGGAGGTTACGGAAGCAGCCACAGCAGCAGCATGAGGTCAGACAGTGGCACAATGAAATTCTGGAGGTGGCAAAAACAGGAGTAGGCCACAGAGTGGCACAATGACACAGTGTGGAGGGCAAGGCAGCAGCAGCATGAGGTCAGGCAGTGGCACAATGACATTCTGGAGGTGACAAAAAAAAGGAGTAGGCCACAGAGTGGCACAATGACACAGTGTGTAGGTTACGGCAGCAGCCACAGCAGCAGCATGAGGTCAGACAGTGGAATAATGACATTCTGGAGGTGGCAAAAAAAGGAGTAGGCCACAGAGTGGCACAATGACAGAGAGTGGAGGTGACGGCGGCAGCAGCATGAGGTCAGACAGTGGCATAATGACATTCTGGAGGTGGCAAAAACTGGAGTAGGCCACAGAGTGGGACAATGACAGAGAGTGGAGGTCACGGCAGCAGCCACAGCAGCAGCATGAGGTCAGACAGTGGCACAATGACATTCTGGAGGTGGCAAAAACAGGAGTAGGCCACAGAGTGGCACAAGGACACAGTGTGTAGGTTAGGGCAGCAGCCACAGCAGCAGCACGAGGTCAGACAGTGGCACAATGACATTATGGAGGTGGCAAAAACAGGAGTAGGCAACAGAGTGGCAAAATGACAGAGAGTGGAGGTTACGGCAGCAGCAGCATGAGGTCAGAGAGTGGCACAATGACATTCTGGAGGTGGCAAAAACTGGAGTAGGCCACAGAGTGGCACAATGACATAGAGTGGAGGTCACGGTGGTAGCAGCATGAGGTCAGACAGTGGCACAATGACATTCTGGAGGTGGAAAAAACAGAAGTAGGCCACAGAGTGGCACAATGACAGAGAGTGGAGGTCATGGCAGCAGCCACAGCAGCAGCATGAGGTCAGACAGTGGCACAATGACATTCTGGAGGTGGCAAAAACAGGAGTAGGCCACAGAGTGGCACAATGACACAGTGTGGAGGTCAGTACAGCAGACACAGAAGCAGCATGAGGTCAGACAGTGGAACAATGACATTTTGGAGTTGTCAAAAACAGGAGTAGGCCACAGAGTGGCACAATGACAGAGAGTGGAGGTCAAGGCAGCAGCAGCCTGAGATCAGAGAGTGACACAATGACATTCTGGAGGTGTCAAAAACAGGAGTAGGCCACAGAGTGGCACAATGACAAAGAGTGGAGGTGACGGCGGCAGCAGCATGAGGTCAGACAGTGGCACAATGACATTCTGGAGGTGGCAAAAACAGGAGTAGGCCACAGAGTGGCACAGACACAATGTGTAGGTTACTGCAGCAGCCACAGCAGCACCATGAGGTCAGACAGCAACAGAACAACGCTTAATTAACCCCTGGATATAAATTGCGCAAAACAATTAAAGCACCAAAAACTACAAAGCTTTGTAGCATGTTACAATGGCATGTTTTCTACGCTACACAACAAAGTAAAACTTTAATTAACCTTCGCTTGTGACTTATGCTACGGGAAAAAATGTCTTTTTTGCGGTGAAATAAACGTTTTCTTTTAGTCACCACAGCAGCAGAACAACGCTTAATTAACCCCTGGAGTAAATTGCACAAAACAATTGAGCAACCAAAAACTATGAGCTTTGTAGCGTGTTACAATGGCGTGTTTTCTACGCTATACAACAAGAGTAAAACCTGTAATTAACCTTCGCTTGTGAATTATGCTACAGGAAAAATATATTTTTTGGTGGTGAAATAAACATTTTCTTTTAGTCACCACAGCAGCAGAACAACGCTTAATTAACCCCTGGATGTAAATTGCACAAAACAATTGAGCAACCAAAAACTATGAGCTTTGTACGTGTTACAATGGCGTGTTTTCTACGCTACACAACAAGAGTAAAACTTGTAATTAACCTTCGCTTGTGAATTAGCAACAGAAAAATGTCCTTTTTTAGGCGGTGAAAATAAATTTTTTCTTTTAGTCACCACAGCAGCAGAACAATGCTTAATTAACCCCTGGATGTAATTTGCGCAAAAGAATTGAGCAGCCAAAAATGAAGTGGTATTTGTATTGTAAAAACGCTGTTTCTTTAAATGAATACAACAGGATCAGGCTTATATCACCCTTGGATATTCAATGTGCTGTGAGCAGATAGCATTAAAATGTATATGCAGCTGCACTGGACGCACACTGGACTTCAGATCCAATACCCCAAAAAATCAGAAATAGAATGTTAAGAGAAGCAGTCTCTGAGACAAGATGAAACACCCCCCCCAAAGACCGCTGTATAAAAATCAGTTCTTCAGTAAGAGCTACCATAAGCAGCCGCGGCAGCACCTTCCCTAATCAGTACAGTGAGAGCGGTATGAGCTCCCAGCGTTGTGACCGGACTTATATAGTGCGGTAACGTCACAGAATCCCGCCAGTCTCTGATTAGCTTAATCTCTGCACATATCATGCAGGCTATGCCCTTCTTCCTCCCAGAGTTCTTTGCCCCATGTAACGCCATGTGCTCGCAGCCATTTTATCAATCAAAAGCACACTTCGTTCACCCGAAGTACCCCAAACTTCGACTTCATTCAGAACCGAAGTTTTCCTGAAATTCTAAACGAATTCCACTTCGTTAGAATCAATTCGCCCATCTTTAATTATTACATAAATATATATAAAGTTTTATTTGATTATAACAACTCCTTTCTTTCCTCAATCAGTGTATTTTATTTCACAGTGCATCAAAGAAAAAAATGTATCTTAGATTACCTATACATTAAACAGTATAATCTAAAGAAGTGTAATATAAATAGCTAAAAAGGGTATTAATCACATACGTCAGAAACACTTTTTGACCTGAGGCATGCATGCAAAGGAGCAACATCCCTTGATGTAGCTTCAATATTCTGCCCTATGTAGCATTATTGCACCTACCAGTGGAGTGTGTCTTCTCTCCGCATATCACATATACACACAAGCACTGATCCAGGTCTGATCAGGAATGTGAAGTTATTTACTTACTGAGTTACTTACTGTACACGTGCCATAAAATGCTTTATTAGTGCATGTTCAGTGCTGTCCAGCATGCATGTGCCACAGATCCCATCAAATACTTTATAGACTAACCTGACTGGACCCATATCAGGCACTCACTGTATGAGGCTAAAATAACATAAAACACTTACAATGCAAAACGCACTCTCCCCTAAGTGCAATGTGACATATATTTAAAATATAATATATATATATATAATATAAAATATATATATATATATATATATTACACTGCATATAATAATATTTTTTTAGGCATATTACACCTAGGGGAGAGTAACGTTTTGGTATATATATATATATATATAAATATATATATATATATATATATATATATATATTTATATATATATAAATATATATATATATATATAGATATATATATATATATATATCAATAAGATATATATATATATCTCAAATAAAATGTACAAAAGATTAAATTCAGAATCATGATCAATCACTAAGCATGAGTTATCAAAAGAGTGAGTAGAGATCAAATTAAAAGTATATAACTTCTTAATTATGAGAAGAAATGTTATCGAGTAACAATGTTGTATATTGATTTACTGTAGTAATGTATAAACATATGTATATTTGTGCACATATCCACATACACGCTTACATATGCACACTAATACACCTAGATATCCACTCTCACATAAATTCTGAAATCAAAAGAGAAAATCAAGGTTTTAACATAATAAATAATTGTTGAAGGTAATCAGGGGAGCCACAGAGGTATCGATTTCTAATGCAACGGAGGCATTACTGCCTTTTGTGTTCAATATGCCTATTAAAAAGTTTAAAATATCGCTCCTCAAACATCTACTTCAGGCTGCAAAACAATAATCCCGTGGAAATGGAAGTCATCCACACCTCCAACCATAGAGGGGTGGAATGCAGAGATTGGTTTCATCCAGAGATTGGAGGAACTTCGCTGTATCTCGCAGGGCCCCATACAGCTGAAGCATCTGGGCCCCCCTCCTCCCCTCAAACCCCGCCCCAGAAACCCGACCTCTTAGCCCAAGCATGCCCACTGCCCCGCCCCCAACAATCACATCTCCCCACCCTAGGAAAAAATGCAATTGCACCATTGTTTTTGGATTTAGTTCTTGTTGGATTTTACAATGTACAGTTTATCAGTATTGTGCAGGTCCGTATGTATAAAAGGGCCAGCAAATACCGCCAGATGAGCACCACTATCATGCTACTGATCAAACCAGACCAATATAGCCAAACAACATTATACAAAGACCATATAATACCATCACATCATCACCACATATCTCCTCCATAAAGATGCTAAATAATACCATCATACTGTCACTGAATATATAATTCATTACATAAGACCAATATTACTGCCAAACAGTTACCATATAGTGGTAGATACAAGTGTACACAGTGCAGATACATTTAGTGACTCACAGCTGACGTCTTGTCTGATGAGTCTTTCATGTTCCCTTTTCTTCTGCGTCCGCTCCAGACCTAAATGATGAATTCTCTTGGCCACGACTCAACCCTGCAGAATTCATCAACCCTGCACAACACCAGCCTGAGACTCCTCACTTTTTTATACCATCTTCCTACCTGTGCCCATCCCCTTATGTACAAACTCCCCATACATAGTGTCCCAAATGGTAATAATTCCCCCTTTGGTGCCCTGGTACCCCCATAGGTAGCTATCCAGGCATACAGGTAGGTAGCCGGGTGGGTGGATAGTTAGGCAGGTAGCCAGACGGGCAGGCAGTTAGGTTGGTAGCTGGGCAGGAAGGTACTTAGGTATCCCTTGAGGAAGCAATTAAGGCGAAACGTACATCGGGGGCGATCCAAGGTACATTGACTATATGTAAAATTGGGTAATTTATTATATAGTTATGTATAGCATTTTATGCATGTTATCTTGTGATTGGCTTGCACCTGGTTCAGAGTAGTATATTTCTGTGACTTGTACTTATTAGATACTTACATTACTGTTACTCTATACCTGATGCAGAATTTATTAGCATATTATTGTATTAATATTATGTGGTAATTTTTTGGCATTTTACCTTATTTTGATTAATATTTATTTTTAATTGGTTATAATAAAATGTATTTTTAATCTTTAGTGGATTAGGCTCTTTTCTTTTTTCTTTGTTCAGTGGGTACTTAAGTAGATAGCCGGGCTAGGTAACCAGGCAGATGGGCAGTTAGGTAGGTGGCCAGGCGGGCGGGCAGGCAATTAGGTAGGTGGGCAGGCAGTTAGGTAGGTGGCCAGGTGGGCATTTAGGTAGGTGGCCAGGCGGGCAGGCAGGAAGGCAGTTAGGTAGATGGCCAGGTAGGTGGCCGGGCAGGCAGTTAGGTGGTGGGCCGGGTGGGCAGGCAGGCAGTTAGGTTGGTGGCCAGGCACCTGGGCAGTTAGGTGGCCAGTCAATTAGGTAAATGGCCAGGTGGGTAGTTAGGTGGCCGGGCAATTAGGTAGGTGGCCAGGCGGGCAGTTAGGTGGCCGGGCGGGTGGGCAGGCAGTTAGGTAGGTGGCGGGTGGGCAGGCAGGCAGTTAAGTAGGTGTCCAGGGGCCTGGGCAGTTAGATGGCCGGTCAGTTAGGCAGGTGGCCAGGTGGGCAGTTAGGTGGCGGAGCAATTAGGTAGGTGGTCAGGCGGGCAGTAAGGTGACCGGGCACTTAGGTAGGTGGCCAGGTGGGCAGTTAGATTATCGGGCAATTAGGTAGGTGGCCGGAATATTAGGTAGGTGGCCAGGTGGGCAGTTAGGTGGCCGGGCAATTAGGTAGGTGGCCAGGCGGGCGGGCGGGCACGCAGTTAGGTACATGGCCAGGCGGGCAGGCAGGCAGTTAGGTAGGTGGCCAGGCAGGCAGGCATTTAGCGCAGCTGTGATCGGAGCTGCAATGCGAGCCCTCTCTCAGCAGCACGGGCCCCAGATCTATACAGGACCGCAGGCACAGTTCACATCATAGTGTGCAGCAAGGGGGCAGTACCAGCCGCCGCCGGCACCCCCCTCCCCTTGCTTCACAAACTGACCGGGCCCCGTACAGCAGTAGTGGCTGTACCCCCTAAACGGCGGCCCTGCTCTCAATCACAAGTTAGTGATCCCCCCGTGTCTCTGGGGATTTGCCTTTCGCATTGGACGGGGACTTTTTCATGATAGTTTTGGCTGTTCTTTCTCCCAGGGAGATTGTGTCCTAACACCATGATGTAATATATGGTTTAGTCATGTTCTGTAGTGGTCTCCTCCCCCTTTTATCTTTTTTTTTTCTATTTCTTTCTTCCCTCTTCTTTGTATGTACCATTTCTCTCCTCTCAGCATGAGAAGTTGCTTTAATGGGTACTTACAGTGCCACAAATTACCATATATACTTAAGTATAAGCCGACCTGAAAATAAGCCGAGGCACCTGCTTTTGCCACAAAAAAACGGGAAAACGTATTGACTCGAGTATAAGCCTAGGGTAGAAAACGCAACGGCTACTAGTAAATTAAAAAAATAAAAATAGATATCAATAAAATTACATAGGCAGTTTAATGTCCTCCATAGGCAGGTATATGTCCTCCATAGGCAGGTTATAGGCATGTATAGGCAGGTATATGTCCCCATAGGCAGGTTATAAGCAGGTATATGTCCCCATAGGCAGGTTATAGGCAGGTTTATGTCCCCATAAGTAGTTATTAGGAGGTTTATGTCCCCATAAGTAGTTATTGGGAGGTTTATGTCCCCATAAGTAGTTATAGGCAGGTTTATGTCCCTATAGGTAGTTATAGGCAGATATAGGCAGGGTTATGTTCCCATAGGTAGCTATAGGCAGGTTTATGTCCCCATAAGTAGTTATAGGCAGGGTTATGTTCCCATAGATAGTTATAAGCAGGTTTATGCCCCCATAGATAGTTATAGGCAGGCTATAGGCAGGGTTATTTAAAAAAATAAAATAAAAAAATACAAGGACGGCACTTACCTCGCTCCCTCGCCGCTCCGCCTCCCAGGCGCTCCGCTCCATCTGTCGGGTCTCTCGGCATTGAGCTATATGCACTCCCTGAGGAGTCACGTATAGCTGAAATGTCCCTGCCAGCGCCCAGGCCATCGCAGCGCCCGAGCGCCGACAGTGACTCGAGTATAGGCCGAGGTCGGATTTCTCAGCACATTTTTTGTGCTGAAAAACTCAGCTTATACTCGAGCACATATGGTATATTTGCAATCTATCTCCATAATTATGTGATACAACAGACCTCATACCTTTTGGATGGTTCATATATTTTCATCTTGTTAATACCATTTTCTTAATATACCATGCATGTTGTGCATTTTATATAGTGATGATATTTTGCTCATAACTATCTGTAGATTTATGTGAACACAATGTAACATTGTTTATTGTTCTCTTTATGTAACATTATGCCTTAATAAAAAGCTTTTTGAATTTAAAAAATTATAAAAAATATGTGCCTATGGTGCCAACCAAAATACATAAAAATCAGACCGTAACATGTGTTCAAACAGGGGGGATGTGGTAAGTTAAGTGTTGGGTCTTCTGTTAGGCAATCTCTCATCTCGAGTGTCCAAAAAGATGCCAGTGATATATCTAATTTCAATCCCGAAATAACATCAAGATAATAGACTATAGAATAGCATGCAATGTCAATCAGCTGCCTCTAAGGCCAGTAGGATATTGACATGTATTAAAAGAGGTATAGAACAGGGATGTAATATTTTATATAAAGAATTTGTTCAGCCTCATTTGGAATATGCTGTTCAGTTCTTGGATCCTGTTTATAAAAAGGATGTAATAGAGCTAGAGAGAGTGCAAAGATAACCAAAAGTATGAGTACAAAAAGTAGGAGTAAAAGCTATTTCGTGTAAAGCCCCCTCAAAAAACAAGGAGATTCCCTTTGTCTGGAGAAAAACGGATTCAATCTCCAGAAGAGAAAAACCTTCTTCACCATGAGAACTGTGAATTTGTTGAATAGTCTGCCTGAGAAGCTGGTCAAAGCAAGAACAGTTGAGTGATTCAAGAAAGGCTTAGATAACTAGTTACTACTAAAGAATATTAATACTTATATAGCCATATAAAGCTTCTAGATCCAGTTTGATGGCAATTTTGAGATCAGAATTAAAATATTTCTTCATGGAAGCTTCATTCTTCATTCATATCTTTCTCCATCCTTAGTTGAACTTGATGGACATTTGTTTTTGTTTTTTTCAACTGTATTAAGTATGTAGCTATGATCACAATTCTAAAAAAAATATTAGTATTTCCCCTGTTTGTATGCATGAGACTGACACCCTTCTCTGGCCAATATAGTAGACAAACAGTGCTAAAGTCAGAGGCATGCCAGCTGTCTACATGTTTCTCTAGCACCTCAGTACTATACTTCTGCTTTTTCCTAGGGCACACACTCCAGATTTAAGGGACCAAAGCACACCATCAAGCTTTCCCAACTTATGGTCTGTCGTAAAATACTTTTTCAGAGCTCTTCCCTCTCTACACTTTGCTAGATTATTGTTGTGCTTTGCTAGTGTTCCATTTGTGTTCCATTCCACACTTGTATTCTCAATATACGACATTTGGCTTGTTCCTGACTATCCCTTTTGTCTGCTGCCTACTGTGGCTTTTGCCTGTGACTTGACTTGTAGTGAACTCTGCCTTCCCAGATCTTCTGTTTGTGACCCAGTTATGTGTTCTGTCTACTCCTCTGGCTCCCTTCAGAGAAGACCAGATCGCTTGTATAAGGGGTTATTGGGAAAGACCAGGGGACTCAGCTCCCTTTATTGTTACTATTATAATTCTTAATATTTTTTAATTTCCCGGGGGACTTACATTTGAGAGTGATTCTAAATAGGCCCCCTTTTTGTCCTGAAAAGGGGATAAAAACTCCAATACAGTTAAAAAAACAAAGAAAGAAACAGAGCAAAACCCAAGTGAAACACCGTAGAATTTTATAAATTGAACAGTAGGATATTGTCCCCATGCAGGTGTACTATTCCATAAGTGGATAAAGCGCTTCTATTAGGTTAGAAAGGAGTGAGCTCGGGGGTTCCAACACTTCGGCGTCCCAGTGGCTTCGGCGTCTCACGTTTTTTCACGAGGCAAGTAAAGTTTTTTTAAAGATAAAACCGAAAGTGTTCAAAACGATCCTGTTACCGGCACATTTTTTTAGAAGAAATAAACGCTGTAGTGGGTAGTAAGGTTTTTTATTTCATAAAAGTGCGCGTTTCCATACATATCTGCTTTTTCAGCAAATTAAAACGGATTACAACAAGACAAGACTAACAACTGATACAGGGGAAAGCCCTGCCCAAAAGGTTTAAATAAAAAGGAAGGAGGAAAAGAAAAGAAGGGAGGGGCAACTTTTTTGTGGGGGGGGGAGTAAAGGCAAAAAAAGTTTTTTGGTATAGCTTTCTGAAGAGTTGGTTTTTCGGGTTCTTTTGAGGCTGTAAAAAGTGGTGGAGAGTCTGATGGTTGGAGTAAAGAGTTCCAGATATGGGGGAAGCACAAGAGAGTCTTGGAGAATTTTGTGAAAAGGAGCTGACAGTGTTGGCGTTTTTTATCGAAAAAGTTGAAATCGGCAAGGTTTTTATGGGATCAAAATTTTCCCAGACATGCGAAAATTAAGGTTAAAAATTTTGCATACTTTAAGATTGCGCCTTTTCGGCGTTCCTTAATTTTGGGGCCCAAGCAATCAGTTACAAATAGAGCAGGGGTGAATGTGTGTGCGAGCTGATGGGATGTTTTGGGGTTGCGATTGGCGGGAAAAAATCACATGCCCCTCGTTTTACATAGAACATTTCCTGTTTCAGCCTCAGTGTCTCTCAGCTTCATAGGGATAGGCCCTGCGCTCTGCCTGTGGCCAAACAGCTCAGCGAAATTGTCTTTTCTGACAGAGAAAACCTCTATATTAGCGGGACCTTCCCAAATTTTGTTAGAAAATTAGATTTGAAAATTTTATGTAGTTAGCTGAGAATTTTAAAGCAGATTACCGCTGTAAATTCACGCGGTGGGAAACGGGGGGGGGGCCCCCCCGGGCGAACACAGACAAGCTCTATCTATAAAGAACACGGATAAAGTTAAAACCCGACTTGGTAAAAACATTGTAGTGGAAAATCTTTATTTTAAAGCTTGCATTGAAAAATTTCCTGGATATTGGGAGCCTGAATTATATTGGTAAAATAATTTCTAGTAACTGAGGTCTCTTTGTTAGCTGCCAAAACTCCACTTTTTTGATCATATACTTTCAGTAGGTTTCAATTTTAAACCCCTTTCACCCGTGACTGTTGATATATCCACCCTTTCACTTAAATTACAAACCAGCAAATTTTTATCGCACAATGTTTTGTTGCCAAAATACGTGTATCGTACGGAAAAAATTCACAGTTAGTGTTTTTTGACTTTTGGCACCCCGCCGTTCTTGACGAAAATCTACGTAAATTTAAAACAGCAATTTTATTTACCAAAGGGAATTGAAAGGTGAAAAAA
>JAODAL010051376.1:0-26715 GCA_025379985.1 Phyllomedusa bahiana
TTGTTTTTTAACAAACTCTTCATGCAATCAATAAAAAAATGTATGTGAACGCTGGGGCTTTTATAGTCATATCTTTACCTATTCTTATACCACCGACCGTATTTGATCACATATATTATTTATCCTCAAAAATTATATAGGGAATCAGCAGGATTCAATAAATGCTGAAAATTAAAAGCCTTCATTTAGGCTTTTGGGTTTCAATGTATTGAGTCTATTTATCCATTTTGCTTCTTCCTGCAATAAAACCATATCCAAATCGCCCTTTCTTTCCCCTAGCTTTTTCAAACAGAAGCCCCAAAAGTATAGCACCTCTATTTTACCAGTTTATATACTTCCAAAATGTGTCTCGCTAGGGGAGTGTCACCTCTAGTTTTAATAGTACTCAGATGTTTAGAGATCCGACGACGAAACTCCTGTATGGTTTTTCCAACATAGATCTTGGGGCAGGTACACATAGCCCCATAAATCACCCCTCTGGTTTTGCAATTGATGAATTATCTCAAATCTTCTCTCGTTACTGGGGTTAACAAATTATTTAGTAGTCCATATAAAGGGACAAAATAAACAGTTGCCACAAGGATATGAGCCTACCACCAGAGACTGTAACCATGTTTTCTTGCTATCTCCCTCAAAGTGACTATGCACAAATTCATTCCTAAGATTTTTTCCTCTTCTATATGTGACCCTAGGATATTTTAGAATCACTTCAGAGAGTACAGGATCTGCTTTTAGAATGTTCCAAAGTCTTCTAAGTATACCTCTCATTTCATTAGCTCTATCATCAAAGTTGCCTGTACAGCGAATTAAATCAGTTTTTTCCTCCTTCTTTTGTTTGCTGATTAATAGATGCCCTTTGTCACTGGTCAAAACCCTATTAAACGCCTTCCTCAAACATTTTTTTGTATAACCTCTTGCCTGAAATCATGCATTTAAGTTCATACATTCTTGATTGAAAGCCTCTAATGTAGAGCAGTTCCTATGAGCCCTAATAAATTGGCCTATGGGAATCCCCTTCTTTAGGGAAGGTGGGATCCAGCTAGAAAAATGTAACAAACTATTGGTAGCCGTATTTTTCCGAAATATTTTTGTCTGAATCTGCTTTCATCTAACATAATTTGGAGATCCAAGAAATTAACTTTCTCTTGATGAATTTCAAATGTAAATTTCATCCCAATTTTATTATCATTGAGTCTATATACAAAATCCTTAAATAATTCTTCACTACCATGCCAAAAAATCAATATATCATCAATAAAGTGACCCCAAAATAAAATCCGATCTGTGAATATTTGAAAGTGTTCAGAAAAAAACAATAGCATCCTCCCACCAACCTAAAAATAAATTAGCAAAGCTTGGTGCACAGACTGTGCCCATGGCTGCTCCCTTTATCTGGTGATAAAAGGTGCCATCAAACAAAAAATAATTATGTGGCAAAACAAAATCCAATAGCTGTAAAACAAAATCATTATGTTCCATAAATTGCGTACCGCTTGTATTAAAAAAATACTTGATTGCTTTCAGGCCCAGGTCATGTCTAATGTTACTATATAGAGCAGTGTTTCTCAACTCCAATCCTCAAGACCCACCAACAGGTCATGTTTTCAGGATCTCCAACAGAATGCACTGACAATAATTGTATCACCTGTGTCAGGATCTCCAACAGAATGCATGGATAATAATTACATCACCTGTGCAATACTGAGGAAATCCTGAAAACTTGGCCTGTTGGTGTGTCTTGAGGACTGGAGTTGAGAAACACTGATATAGAGCTTCTATGTCTAAACTTGCAAGAAGTGTACTTTCACTCATTACTAGATCGTTAATTCTCATCACAGTACCCTTGTATCTTTAAGATACGATGGTAGGCCAGTGACAAAGGGCATCAATATACGGTCAACATAAGTGCTGGGTCCTTGTGTTAAATTATTTCTACCCGAGACTATCGGTCTTCCTGGTATTGGCACAACCTCTTTATGCCATTTTGGGAATGCACAAAAGTGTGGGGTTCACATTTAACATAAGTTTCTTCTCATCCTCAGTAATTAGTTTTTTCTCAATTCCCAGGTCCAAAATCCTTTTTAGTTCCTTCAAATACTCATTGGTGGGATCTTTTGAAAGCCTTTCATATGTTTCTGAATCATCAAGTATTCTCTTAACCATTGCTCGCTCTATAATCACTTTTATTTAAGATGACAATATTCCCACGCTTGTCACTGGGCTTGATTACTACCTCCCTGTTCGACTGTAATTCTGCAATAGCTAGTTGTTCATCCCATTTTAAATTTAAAGAGGATGGTTGTCGTCTAAGTTCTAGTTTCTTTATATCTTGCGTTACTACTTCCACAAACGTATCCAACAAATTATATTTAGAGATGGGCGAATTTCTAAAAAATTCGATTAGGTGACTTAGCCTAATTTTCCGAAAAAATTCGTTTCGGTCCGAATTACTTCGGGACGAGTCGCGTTAAAAAACAGCTAGTGCCAGGCTGCACAGAGCCTGCAGGGTGCTGTAGAACATTGTGCCATGCTTAACTATGCAGAGGGAGCTTGGTTTGGTCTTCATACAATGTTGTGTTTTAGTATGACACGCACATGACTGCCGCCGCTCTTAGAATCGCTTCACTATAAAATTCCCTGGGCACTTAAGAGGGCAAAACTGACCAAAAAACTGAAGCGGGAATGTAGTCTGATAAAGTCATGGCAGCGAACTGGAGTAGGCCACAGAGTGGCACAATGACACAGCGTGGAGGTCACGGCAGCAGCAGCAGCATGAGGTCAGAGAGTGGCACAATGACATTCTGGAGGTTGCAAAAACAGGAGTAGGCCACAGAGTGGCACAATGACACAGTGTGGAGGGCACGGCAGCAGCAGCAGCATGAGGTCAGAGAGTGGCACAATGACATTCTGGAGGTTGCAAAACAGGAGTAGGCCACAGAGTGGCACAATGACACAGGGAAAGGGGAAAGGCAGCGCCCAGCAGCAACAAGAAGGCAGCGGGGGAAAAATGACTTTCTGGAGGGGAGGGAAAAACAGGAAATAGGCCCCCAAAAAGTGGGCCCAAAGACAAGATGGAAGGGGACAGCAAAGGGCAACAGCGAGGGCGAGAGTGGCAAAAATGACAGGGGGTGGAAAGGGGACGGGCCCCAGCAAACAGCATGGGGGTCAGAGTGGGGACAATGAAAATTTTGGAGGGGGGCCAAAAAAAAGGGGTAGGGCCCCAAGTGGGGGAAAAAGACACAGTGGGGGAGGTCACTGCAGCAGCACATGAGGTCAGACAGTGGAAAAAATGACATTCTGGAGGGGGCAAAAAAAATGGAAAAAAAAATAGGGCCCCAGAGTTCACAATGACACATTGTTTGGGGGTACGACAGCACGCATTTAAGGGCAGAAAATTTTGGGACCCGAAATTCTGGAGGGGGCAAAAACAAGAGTAAAAGGCCACAGAGTGGCACAATAAACATAGTGTTGAGGGCACGGGAGCAGCCACAGCAGCAGCATGAGGGGCAGGCAGTGGGACAATTACTTTTTGGAGGTGCAAAAACAGGGGTAAGGGCCCCAAGTGGGCACAATGACAAGAGGGGGAGGTGAAAAGGCAGGAGCAAAAAGCATTAGGTCAGAGAAGGGGACAATGACAGGGTGTGAGGCAGGGAACAGCCCACACCCGCAGCATAGGCCACAGAGTTGGGACAAAGACCCCAGTGTAGAGTCACGGCAGGGAGCAGTATGGGTCCCGACAGCACAAAAGGAAAATTTTGGAGGTGGCAAAAAATGGGGTAGGCCAAAGATTGGCACAATTACAGATAGGGGGGTGACGGGGGCAGAGAACAAACGCATAAAAGGTCAGAGAAAATGGCGACAAAGGGGACATTGGAAAGGGGACCGCAGCGAACAACACAGAAGCAGCATGAGGGCCCGAGAGTCGCCCCAATGAACCCGGTGGGGGGGTTTTTTTGGCACCCGCAAAAAGCGCATGAGGGGCATAGAGTGGCACAATGACAGATGGGAGGGGGGTGGCAATACCAGTCCCCCGGTAAAAAATGGGGTTGGGTGGGGGGGGGGGGAATGGGGGAAACTTTCAGCAATGTGTGGCAACAGGGGGGGTGGCGGCCCTCAAGGAAAAGTGGCTGAGGCAGGTAGTTTGAAAACCCCGACCAATTTTTCACAGTTTGGGGAGGGGGCAAGGCTGATGTAGTCTGACGCCTAAGCATTGGGGGTGGTGGAAATCCTGGCCGATCCAAAACCTTATTCACTTGACAAAAGGGCAGTCCCTTCCACATTTTCCCCGGGGGAAGCAGGGGGTTTTCCCCTTTGGGTTTAAAGATGGCCCCCGCCGCACTGAACACCCGCTCTGATTCCACAAATACTTTGGGGTGGGCAGGACCCCCTTCCCCCTCAAAAATCGCAAGTTGCGGCCCCACATCCAGTTTTGGTGCCCAATATTCCCCCGCGGATTTTTCTAACTGGGGGGGAGAAATGCTGTCCCCAAATAGGGGCCCCCCAACCTGGGTTGGGGTTTGGGGCTGCTTTCCCGGTTTAGCTGCTGGCCCCTGGCGACTGCCCCTCCTCCTAGGCGGGTTTAAAGGGAAACTGCTCATCACTGACTCCAACTTGGTTGCTGCTGATGGAAAAACTGTCTGGGTCCTACCCCCCCCCCCCCTTCCCCCCAGGACCGCAAGAAACTTTGAGGCGAAAAAACCCCCCCCAATCAGACCTGTCAGGGGGGCTGCCGCACATAGGCAGCGGCCAACTGACTCCCGGAGGTTTTTCCCTATAGTTTTTATGATTTTTTGTCCCCCCCTCTCAGAAAGCGGGAAAAACCCCCATTTTGGACCGGTACCGGGGCCCAAATGGGTGGGGGAGCCAAAATTTCATCCCCCCTTGGCCGGCTGGTGCCCAAATTCGGCTGTCATTTCCAGGCAAATCAAAATGCTGCGGCCACGCACAAGTGACCCCCGGGGGCCCTCCCGCCTCCACTCCACTGTATACTCCCAAAGGGTGCTTGCGGGCATCTCCTCGGGGTTCACTAATCCCCATCTCCCCTTCTCCGCTGCTCCTCCTCTCTTGTCCCCCGGGTAAAAACCACAAAATTTTCACCAGAAAATTTCCTTCTGCTCCAATCCCCTCCTCCCCCAAATTTCAGCCCCACCAAACTCATGTGGCCTTTGAGATGTAGTCCCCCAGGGCCCCAGTCCCCGCCCAGAAAAATTTTTTCAGCATCTTTTCCCGGGCCCTAACATTGAATGACTTTTTCATCCCTACCCCTGGCGACGACAAATAACGCCCGCCCCCTAATGGCCTCAAAAAACCCGGCAGGTGCACGAATAAGCTGCCACGGCTGAAAAATCAAAGTTACACGGGGGAGTACTCCTGTCCCCCTGGATCATAAAAAAAATCGTTAAGGGGGCCTTTTCGGTTCAAAACAGTCGGCCCAAACATGTCCAGGGCTAAAAATTCCTATGGGGGGAAAACATCGCAAACCCAGAGGGGTTTTGGGGAGACCGTTCAATCGCTCAACTCCAAAAGGAGGGGGGTTTCCCTAAAATTTTGTGGGAAAATGGATAAGTCCCAAGCACATTTTCCCTGGCCTTTTTTCAAATTTTCTGAAGACGCGGAAAAACTTCAGGAACCTTTTTAAAACCCAAATTTTTGAACACATGCCCATCCCAGGCGAAGGGACCATCCCTCCCCGTGCAAACGGGGACATCAGTTACTCCCGTCACTGGGTTTCCAAATTTGCAGTTGGCGCGGGAAAACCCAAAACAACGATTTTTTTGCTGAAAGAAGGGGGCAGTTTCCCCCCCTGTGTGACTTCATTCCCCCAAGGCAAGCCAGGGGGTAGAACTACGGACACTGCTGGCCCTACACATGTTTGAGGGACATCCCTTTGGGAGGCTGGGGATGGGGGTGGTGGTGGAGGAGGGGGAGGCGGACTTTAAACGCAAAACCCATTTTGGGACAACTTGGAGGAAAAACGGCGTCTCCTTTTCCCAAGGGTTTTTTGGGTGTGCCTGGGAAAGGAACCCACATTCCCCCAAAATGGCCCGTAAAGGACAGAAATTTGGCCCTGACCGGTAGTTACAGCCCAACTCCCCCGCGCCGTCCCCTTTGGGGAACAAACCGATAACTAAAGGGAAACTGGCCCCCCCTTTCCCTTTTTCCAACATATTTGTGAAGGGCTTTATTTGCCTTTTTGGAAAAAAAATTTTACGGCTTGGGAACCTCCACTCGGCTCGGCACAGGCCTTTAAAATTCTCTAAAAACGGGGGCGGGAGTTCACCATTTGGGAAAGGGGGGAACCTCCCAGTACCAAAAATTTGGGACAGGAGCACGGCACTGCCACTTTAGGAGGGTTTTGGACCAAAATTTTTTCCTCTTTGCAATCCCCTTTCGCAAAAACGACTGCGGGGCCCCAAATGATTTAAGCGAGGAGCAGGAGAAACCTTGGACTGGGGTTTGATTTTCAAAGAGAAAAAGTTTTCCCTTTGCAGAGGTGGTGGAGCCTTGACTGGCTGAATGGCATGCGGGCCAATGGCCGCGCTTTGCTCCCGGGGGCACAGATGGACCCACCACATCTGAGCCAAAAACGTTTTTTCCCAGGCCCCCGGGTTTGTGACGTTTCATGTTTTTTACAAAGGGCTGGGTCCCCCAACTTTAATCCCGGGCCACCTTCACTTTTTTTTGCCCACAGATTCTCCCTTTACCCATATTGGGCTTCCTCTGGTGGTCTTAGCAGAGACTGCCAAAACCGCCGAGTAGCTAAATTTTTTACCGCCAACGTCCCACTGAGGGGACACTACCGCACTCCTTTTCGCTGAGCCCCTGTCCGTTTACTTTTTTTTGGCCCCTTGAAGGGGGTTTTTCTACCCCGTGGGCCCGTTTGGGCTCCTGACCTCACAGTGCTGCTACCCTGCTGACTCCAGGGCCACACACCCCAAATTGCTGGCTCGCGGGCTCCCTACCGCAAGCTGACACCCTCTTCTCCTACAAATGATAAGCCCTTTTTTCCACCGGCTCCCAAGTGCGGAAAGGGCTACATCACCCATCTTTTTGTGTTTCATCGTCACTGCTGTCCTCAAAAAAACCCCCGGTCTTTTTTTTGCAGGGGGTGACCCCTCCCCAAAAATGCCCTCCCATGCCCCCCTCCCACATCTATATTTTTGGCCCCCCTATTGCAAGAAGCAGGGGATTTTGGGGCCCCCATTTTTTTCGCTGCCAATTTACTGCTGACCTGCCCCCCCTCAATTTTTTCATACCTCGCTATAAAAGTGGCGCTGAGCCCAGACCACATATAAATTTCTGGCTGGGGGAAAACCGAGGGGAGAGAGGGGGGTTTGGGGACGGGGGAGGCCCTAAAACCCTTCCCCGGGCCATGCCAACAAGGGTTTTGTCCAAGCCGCCCAACGGGGCCGCCCCCAGCAACCCATCGCCCCCCCCCAGCAAAAACCCCCAATCACCCCCGCCCCAAGAAAAAAAACGGCCTCGGGAAAATATAAAACCGCCCATTTTACTACATAAAAAAAGTAGCAAAAAAAACTGTATTGTTTTAATAAATACTAAGTGAGTCACAAATCGGGCCTGCCCCACATAGCTGCCCAATCTAGCATATCATAGACACAGGGTTTAATTTCTCCATCCAAAACCCCCCCACCCACAAAACAATATCCCCCCCAGGGTTTACCGGGGTCACGCCCCCTCCCCCCTTTCCCAAAAATAATCACCAGCCAAGAAAGAAAAAGGTTAACTCCTATCACAGGGTCAGGTTTTCCCCCTCACCCACTCCCTCACAAGGGGGGAAAACGTGTACCTCCCAAACAATACCCGGGGTAAAAAGGGGGGTGTAGTAATCCCCCTCCCCATTTAAAGGGGCCAAACAATTTAGATAAGTGGGTTAGTTTGCCTGAAATTTCAAAGGGGGAAATTGTTTTGAGGGGACACAGGGACAGAAAAGGAAAAAGGGGGGAATTTGGGGGGCCAGAGAGGAATGTAAAAGAGGTGAGGAGGGGTGAAGTGGTCTCCCCGCTCTGTGAAAGGTTTGATGGAGCTTTTACTACAATCAGACTAAAAGGGTTTACCAGGGGCCCTGCAAGTGTCCCCAAAAAAGCTCTGGTTTGGGCTCAAAAAACCATTGTGGGAGAGGGTCTCCCCACGTGCAGGCTTGCCCCTGAAAAAGACCACGAAAAAAATTTAAAAAACTAACACAAAAACCCGTTGAATAATACCCTTTTTTGAAAAATGTTTTTTATTCCTCTTTAAACCCTAAAGTTAAAACAGAAAAGTACCCGCCCCGGGGTTGTCCCGCCTTTACATTTGGCATAAAGGGACAGGAATTTTTACTGATATTGGGGACTGAAAGAGTTACTTCCCCCCTCGTTTCCCCGCTCACCTAAAGTCCCGTGGGGGCTTTTACTGAGCCACTTACCCAAGTTTATTTTGACAATGTTTTTGCCGAGGTTGGAAAGAAAGACTTAAAAAGGGCTGCCCGTTTTGTAACCCTTTTTCCCAAAAAATTGAAAGCCCGAAATTTGGCACTGATACCCTTTAAGGAGAAGCCCAAAACAAATTTTTTTTCTACACCTACTTTTAACGGGGAAAAATTTTTAGCAGGGCCTGATATCCTAAGGACGTGTTGGAACTCTCGTCAGCAGGGAGTGCTAAGGAAAATATTCTTCGCCCGTTTCAAAAGAGGGAAAAGAGACACTACCCCAGATGGGAAAGGCCTACAGGAGCTTATACTGCTTTTTCAAAAGAAAAAAAAGGAAAATGGCGCTAAAAAGCCTTCGCCAAAAACAGAGCTGCGGGGGCGAGATCCAATTTTTTGCTAGGATTTAGAGGTCACACTACGGAGGAAACCTTTAGGGACGGGTTTAAACGGACCCCCCACCTGACCTTCCCCCCCAAAAGGGTTTAAAAGGGGAAACGATCACGGTTTTTGAAAAGAGGAGGAGGAGCACCCCGGTTAAAAGGGTAGACAAATAATGAATTCCCTGGAGGAAGCACTGAGAAAACTTCAAGGGACCCTTTGGGGGACTCAAGGGGTAACCCGACATACCAGGGCCCCGGGGGCCGAACGGGGGGATTTACCCCAAAAAACCGGGGGCCACACGAATGAAATAACAGGGCCGAGGTGTTGGGAGTGTGCCAAATAGGCCCCTAAAAAAACCCGTCCCCGACAGGGGAGAAAACTCTAACAAAGGGGGGGCTTTTTAAAAATAATCCCCCTGCGGGGTTTTTGGAGCCCAACTGCCAAAGGGGGGAAATGCTGGATATCCCTATTTCGGAGGCCAAAAACTTAAATTTGGGGGGAAACCCGGGAATCAAAACCAGGGTTAAATTTGGGGGGGAATTTACCTGCCTGGTTTGGGTACGGGCTCGCAAAGTCCCCCACCCCCGCTAGGGTGGCTTTTGAGAGGGCACTTTCCACCCCCCCTGGTTTAAAGACACGCCCTCCCCGGAAAATCAAAAGCCACAATTTAACCCCTTTCCCATTCAGATGGGAGGGGCCCTTGGGAAGCGACATTGAGCCTGGGGACACCCGTGAAAGGGAAAAGGGGGGGGTGGGGGTACAGAACACTATGGAAAAACACCCAATACCATTATTCTGGGGAGAATGTAAATACAAGCCATTGACAGAAATGTGGCCCCCGACGGGACCGAAGTAATGGGGAACGGGTACCCGATCATCGACCACCCCAAACAGGCTTTAAAACGGGGCCCTTTTCCCACAGTTTCCGGGGTAAAAAGCAGAGCTTGGGAAGGGGGGACGGGGGGGCCCCTTGGGGGAGTAAATTTTGGGGACCTCATTCTCAACCTAAAATGTACAGGCAAGGCACAATTGGGTGATCCCTTGCCTGTAGGGACAGATAGGAAAACTACAGGGGACTAAAATGAAAGGGAGAGCCGCCTTCCAGATGGAAGGAAATAGCAGTGGGGGCGCACTCTGTGTGACAACGCCAGGGGCCGGGTACTGGGTTTTAGGGTCCCTTAATTTTCAATACATTTAGTGACACTGCCCCTTTTTGAGAACCCCATGGGGAGAGGTATACCTCGGGGACAAGAGGTACAAAAAAAAAAAACCTTGGGGACAAACCCCATTGGGGGGCTAGAGGTGGCCCCAGAGGGAAGGGGAAAAAAGGGAACCCTTTCCAGGTGAGGGCAGAGAACCCCTTCCCCTCAGGGGGGGGTTTTAGAGTTTTCATGAACGCAGTGTGCCCAAAGGGGCCAAGTTGCGGTAGAAAAAAGGGGAAAATTGTCCCCCTTTGGGTTTTTAGGCCCCCCCTAGGGGGGCTTTTTTCCCATCAAGGGCTGACTTCCGGCCCCCACCAACCTTGGGGCACAGATCCCGAAAAGGGGGTGCCTTTTGGTTCGGCAGCATTACCGACAGAATTTCCCCCACCCTTTATCAGGAGGTCAAAAATGTTAAAGCAAAAGCGGAGCAACAGGTTTTTCAGCCCATTTAAAAGCCCCTGGGCCTCTCCGATCGTGGGAAGGGAAAGAAGAAGGGTGGCTCCCCGGGTTTCCCCTGTCGATTTTAGGCGTCTTTAAACCTTTCACGGTGAGGGATTTCTTACCCATTACCCCCGCAATTTTAAATTCCTTGGGGGCCCCAGGGAAAACTTTATAATTCTCCAATTTTGGGTCTAGCCCCATGGTTTTCTGGCAGGTTCCCCAAATTTCCCCAGAAGGACCGGGGAAGGGGGGCTTTCATTACTCCAAGGGACGTTTGAGCTTCTAAAAGCATGCCGTTTTTGGGTTGAAAATGCCCCCGCCAAAATTTCAGAGGTTGATGGAACGGTTTGGGGGGTTTGAATTAACGAAAGGGCTGCTCATTTTTTGGACGACCTCATTAATTCTTTGCCCACCTTCCCTGGAACACCCAGAACCGCTGGATCGAGTGCAAACACGGTTTAAAACGCATGGGTTAAAGTTGAAACCCTCTTTAAAAGTCATCTGTTCAGGGACAGTAAACGGGGGTACCTAGGCCCTTAATCCCCCTAAAGATGGGGGGACCCGCCCTGGACTCCAAAGTTCGGGCAAATGCCCGGGAGTGGCCCAACCCTCACACACCAATTAACTGAGATCTTTCCTCGGACTGTAGGGTACCCACCGACGGGTTCCCTAAAACTTTTCCAAAAATTGCCGCCCCGTTTTATTTCTCCCCTTTTCCCGGGGGCGGCCCCAGGAGGCCAAGTGTAGAACACTTTTAAAGGGAAAAAGGGGTGCTGAATGGGCCTTTTCCCAGAACTAAAGAGACTGTTAACTAGTGCCCCAAAAAAAAAAAAAAAACTTAGCTTTTCGCAGACTTCAGCTTTTCCCTTTTTTTGTTTAAAAACTACGGGAGTCCCCAAAGGCTTGGGAGCGGGCCCCAAAACCCCAATACAGGGCGGCCAAGAGGTCATCGCGTAAAGGGCCAAATAGGGCTTTTTAGAGATGGGGGGAGGAATCCCCGATAAAAAATTCCTTCAAACCCGGAGTTAAATTGGGGGGTGGGTTTTTCCGTAACCAAAAAAAGGGTTTACGGAACCCAAATTTTACAGGCACACATTTTAACGCTGGTGACCACAATAACCCCCCGGTACAAAACTGGATACAGCCAAGTTGGGGGGTTTTGTTGGGGCAGCGGGGGGATTGGGGCCCCCCTCGGGAAGTACACACTTTTCCCAAAAGCGATTCCCTCCAGGGGAGAAAAAAACTAAAGCAGTCACGTCCCCCTAACCCCGTGGAAAGCCCCATCCGTCACCCATGAAGGAAAGGGAGGGGAATGAGACTTTCCCAACCTTTATCGACCAAGGTTGCTCCAAGTTTAGCACTTTTGTCCCGGGCCAAGCTACTGAGGGGGACTGGGGGCACTTTTGAGGACTGGGGAAAAAAATTGGCCCCACAGGGGAGTGACCCCCCCAAAACGAAAGGGGAAGAGGCTGGCTCCAGGGAATCAATGTCCCACACCAGAGGGAAAGGGAAAGTCTTTCCGGAAAAGGGGAAAAACTGTGGCAGCAAAGGGAAAACTGAAAGGGCCGAGAAGGGGGACTCAACCGGGAAATGCAACGCCCTTCCGGGAAAATTTACACTGTCTGGCAAGTTTTGGTTCCTTTCCAAGAGGAAAAAGGGCATTATCCCCTTGGGGGCAAAGAGAAAAAGGGGGGATTTTGGCCCCGCTAAGACCTTTGAGTGGCTACAGAGGTTTCTTTCTTTCCCCCCTCACAAGAAAAACTAGCAGAGAATTTTAATGCAACAATGTAGAAATTGTGGGGTTTGCAAAAGCCATGGAAAAGCGGGGCCAGTGAAAGGGGTAATTTAGTTTATTTTATCCACTACAGCGGTTTTTGATGGACTACCTTTCTGTGGAAAGGGAAACCCTCGGGAATTCAAATATCTGTTTGGGGTTTAATCAACCCCCCTACCAAATTTGCTGGCAAATCCCGAACCCCCGGACCCAAAAACGGAGACCGCCCCCCTTTGGTCCCTTTTGGAAAGAATTTTTAAATTTTTGTGTACGGCTGCCCCAAAACAGCTACATCCGATCAGGTGGGGGCCCGCTTTGGGGGGTAAGGTATCGGGAAAAACCCGTTGGGCGTCTCAAACCCAAAACAGGAAACACGGGCCCTCCCTAAACCCCCCACCCAAAGGGAAAGGCCCTTGCAGCGCAGAAACCCGAACCCCGCTGGGAAATGTTTTCGGACCTTAGAGGAAACAAGAGGGAGAGGTGGCCGGGCTTTTTTGGGTGACTGGTGTGGGGCTAAATAATACCAATTTCACCAAAACAAAGGGATTATTCAACCCTTTTATTTCTGATGTTCGGAATAAAATGAATGTTTCCCCCTTTTAGTTTTAATGATGATTCCCCCCCAAAGGGGGGGGAAGAAACCCAAAGGGGGATTCCCAAAAAAACTTGGATGGGAGATCCCTCGCAGAAAGGTTTCAGAAAATTTATGGGCCTGGTTTTCTCGCCGGATGACTCCCCCCGGGGGGTTGGCAGTGAATCAGAGATTTTTAGAGAGCTTCTGTCCCGATACCCGGGGTATACTTTCTGGAATCCCAAAGGCCGGGCTAGGGGACAAACACAGGGGGCAGGTGGTTAGGCAGAGGTTCCCTGGGAAAAGGGAAAAGGGTTGGGTGCCCTTTGGGCAGAATTTCCCGAGGTTTGGGGGTGGAGCGACGCAGGCCAAAAAAAAAGGGTTTGCGCAGGGTTTAACTGCAATGAACAAAGGAAAAAAAGGTGGACGGCAAGTTCCCCCGGGGAGAGGACTGGGAAAACAGGGCTAAGCACAATTTTTAAGCCCCGGAACAACAGGGCTTGAGGGTTTAAAATAGGGAAACCGGGGAAAAGGAAACAGGGGAAAAAAGATGGAAACCCGTTGGGGACACAAAACCCCCCCAAATTTAAAATGAGGGCAAAAAATTAAAAGGGGAAACCAAAGTTAGTAAATTCCCGGCATAGTAGGGATTCCCGACCCTTACTCCCCCCTCAAAAGCGGCCTCTGGCGATACCTGAAATTTGGTTTTTTCGGATTGGGCTTGGTTTAAATTTTTTTTAACAGTGTGGGCTTAATGTTTTCTTAAGGTTCCCCGAATTTTTTCCGGGCCATAACTTGCCCCTTTAAAAGGGATTGCAGCTGGTTCCCGAAAAAAACTTGGTCCAAAAATTTTTCTTACGAAAAACTGTCTTGAACCCTTTTATCTCCCCTGCATCAGGGGGAGGGGGAACACGTCCCGGAAAGGGATTGGCACAACGGTTTTTTGTGGGAAAACCCTGAAACACCCGGGGATGAATTTTCATAGATTTTTGGGGGTTTGGGCCCCGAAAATGTACTGGCCGTTATTTGCTGATTTATTTGCCCAAAAAAACTTCTGTCCCCCTTTTGGGTTTAAGGAACTCTAAGTTTCAAATTTTTCGTAGAGAGCCATAACCTTTTCCCCTAAACCCTTTAAAGTTGGGGCTGGTTTGCGGGGTTTATCCCCGCCATCTTCCCCTTTTTAAATTTTCTTTTACCCTCTCTAGGGGTTTTTTTTTAGTAGCTGTAAATTTTGCCCGTAATGCCAAGATCCTTTCCGCCCCCCCCCCCCCCCCCCGGGCCCGGGAATAGGGGAAAAGAGGGAAATTTGGGGAAAAATTTTTGGAATTTTTTTCCCCAAATTTGCAAAGAAAGGAGTTGTTTGGTGGAGGCATTTTGGGAAAATTATTTGTATTTAAAAATTTTGGGCCCCAGGAAGCAGTTTAACCCCGTCATCTTGTAAATTTGGGAAAATATAACATGCAAGGTACTGTTCCGGGTTGAAATTTGTACGTTCAGTTGGGCAAATTTTTTTTGTGGGTGAAAGGCGGTTGACAGATTAATTTTCGATTTTCGAGTGCTGAAAAAAAAACTCCGCCAAAATTTGGATGTAAAACTGCACCCCCCGATCGAGGGTAAACTTCATTTGGAACACCCTTGAAGGCGAAAACATTTTGTTTTTTAGATCCGTGTGTCTTTTGGCCCGTGGGGTTTGCCGGTTAAAGGAATGAAAAGTGCAGCTTTGGGGGCCGGGGCAATTTCCCGGAATTGGGTTTTTTTTTCCCCAGAGGTAGGTAGTTTTCGTGGTCCATGGTATTGCCCCGGGGCGGAGGGGACCGGGGAAAGGGTGTAAACCCAAAAACCCCGAGGGTTGAAGAACGTGGAGTTTTTGCATCTAGCCACAGATGGGCACGGGTTTTTACTTACTTTTTTTCTTCCCGTACATAATTGGGCCACCAAAAAGAATCGGGTATAAATTTTTTCCCCCGGTCATTTCACTCCTTTTTTGGTCCCGCAATCTTTGGGAAACGTGGGGGTAGCCTCAGAATCTTCCCGTCTTACTGTTTCAGGTATTAAAGATGCTGCCCGGGGCAACCCTCTTTGTTTTTAAGCAAAACCCAAAATGTACATAAATTTGGGGATGGGAGAGTAAGGAGTCGGTGTCCCTGGCCTCTCCCTTTTTTCTCTTTGAGCAAGTCCTTTTTTATGAATTATTCCCAAACATTAGGGTCCGGAAACAATGGTCTTAGGTGGAAAAAGGGGAGGGGGTGGAATCACTTGAAAACTTTTTTTGATTTGAGCGGGCCCGCCTTTCCATTCGGGATCCGGGCCTGAAAGAGATTATAAAGTTGGAAATTTGGGGGTTTGGGGGGTTTCTCCCAAAAAAACTTGAAAAAGGGGGTTAAAAACTTGGCAGGGTCTAACGAATTTTTCCCGATTACGGTGATCAGTTTAAACTAAATTTTTTGTTTTTTTTTTTTTTGGGGGGGGGGGCCCCCCTTGAAAAATGTTTTTCTCCAATTTTCCCTTTTTTAAAAAACCCCGAAACAATAGTAAACAGTTCTTTATTCCCCCCATATAAATTTTCCCCTCGCAGGGATAAACTTTGGGAGGTTTAAAAGCCACAAGGATGCAATTTTAAAATCTTGGGCTCCCCGGGTTTTCTGAGGGCAGTAGGGCCCCCCACGCACGTCTGAAGCGTCCCCCCCTTACAAAATGAAGGCGAAATTCTGGGTCTGGATGAATTTTTTCAGGGGCTTAAATGAACTTGACCTTTAAAAGGAAAGGATTTTTTTTGGGGCTTTTTAAAGGGGACCCAAACAAAAAAATTTTTCTTTTCGTCAAAATGTGTAATAGGTGAATTGTTTTTTGGGGATATTTTGATGAAGCGTCTATAGAAAAATTTGGGAAAAAACCCCATGAAAATTTTTAACATTTTTTATGTTTTGGGGGTGGGGCCCGTTACTATTTCTTTGATTTTTTCTAGAGTCCATTTGGTTGGGCTATGAGGTGAAATTTTTTTGCCCAAGGGAAATTTGGGTTTTCTGTCGGGTGGGGGAAATTTACCTTTCAATTTTTGATGTAAAGATTTTCCCTCAGACGTTCCAAAAAAAAGTTTCAAAATGTCTTTTGGTTTTTTTCCATCGAATTTTTTGGGGGGAAAACAGGATATCGGGCAAAATAGTGAATAAAAAAATGGTCCAGAAAGGGCTCTGAAGATGTCGTTTTTCGAGGGTGTTGGAAAGGGGGCGGGGGGGGAAATTTAAAAAGGGCCAAAAAAGGGATAACGCAATAAATCAATATTTTCCAAAAACGGGACCCAAGGCCCGTTTTTTCCAAATTTATTCCCCGATCTTTACGGGCCCGGTTGTAAGGCCCGTAGAAACTAATTTTTAAAAAAAATCTTTGATGGGGTTTTCTCTCTCCAGAAGTTCAGGGGTCAGTTTGGGAGAGGATAACGGTTCTTATTGTGATTTTTTTTTAAATTTCTGTAATTTAATTTCAAGGTCCCTTAAAGGAAAACCCTCCTTCCCTTTTTACAAAAAAAAATGGGAAACCCCTGCTGGTGAAGAGGTAAGGGGAAGGTTTTAACCCCTTGCAAGGTTTTATTTTTTATAGTCCTTGAGGGCTTTTTTTTAAATAAAGGGCCCCCCCAAGGGGGGTAGATGTTAAAACCCCCGGGTAAGGGTTTCACCCGGAAAACAGGGCTATGGGGCAATCGTAAAAGGTCGGGGGGGGGGAAACTTGTCGGCAAATTTTTTGCTGCAAAAAATCTGCATATTCCTTGTTTTCAGGGGTAGCTCCCTTTTTTTTTTTGTCTTTAAAGGGGCTTAAGGGCTTGGGTTTAGAGGGAGTGTTGGTTTTTCATCCCCCTGCTGGGAAGATTTTTCTTTGGTTTTCCCCGTTTGATAAAGGGGTTTTGTTATTGCAACCCAAAGGGGAAAACCTAAGGTTTACAGGAAAATGCGGCGAAGTATCAAAAGGGAAAGAAGGGTTTCATGGTTTCTGGGGGCCTTTAAGGTTTCAAATGGTGCGGTTCTTGATCCCCTGGCCCTGAGCTGTGGAGACCCATCTACAGTCTCCATTACCCACGGGTGAGAGTCTCTTTTTTTTTTTTTGAGGGGTTTAAAAAAACCCCTGCTCTTGGCAAAAGGAGAGATCCCATGAAGTTGCCATTGACCCAAGAGTTCCCCCCATAGCTAGGTGGTTTCCCCCTGGGGGTTAGCCAGGAATTTTATGGGGGAAAAAAACAAGGAGGGCCTTTTCTCTTTTTTATAAGAGGCGCCTGCTGGGGAAAAGATTTGGGCAAAATTTCTTTTTTTCGTTTAAATTTATTCTTTTGAAGCAAAATTTTTTCCCCATCCCCAGGAGTCGGGTCCATGATGGCTGCCACCCAAACTCCGGGGGGGGCTTGGGCAATTGGTTTAGGAAGTGGTCGATCTTTTCCAAGTTAAAAACTAAAAAATTTCCCCGGAGCCCGCGGGTTTTTCCTTTTTATTTTTCGCTTTCCCCCTTTCAATATGGAGTCGACCCTTTCCTTAAAGGGTCGTTCAAACCAAAACTCTGCGAATTTTTTTCCCCTGGGGGTTTTTGGAAAGGAGACCAGGTTAAAAAGGTGGGGCCTGTTGGTGTTTAATTTAAAGTAGCCCCTTTTTCCCCGTGTCGTTCTGATTGCGGGGTTAAAAAAAATTTGGAAAGCCCCAAAAAGGAATTAATAAAAACATCCCAAACCTAAGGGGCCTCACAAAGGGCAAATTATCTTTTTTAAAGCGCTTGGGGACCCCCCTAGGCCCTTTTTTTAAAAAAAAACTTTTTGGGGGGTTTTTCCAGTCCCCGGTTTTCGATTGCCCACTCTTGAAATTTAAAAGCCCTAATAAACCCGGGGCGGTTTTCCCTGACGCAATTTCTAGTTTTGTGTTCAGCCCCTAGCCGAAGATTAGGGTCCCTTCCCAAAAATTTTGATCATGGCGTTTGTTTTAAGTCTTCCAGGTGATTCAGAGGGGATTGGGTCAAAATCAGGGGCTGGCCCCCGGCAATGGGGTTTATGTGTTAACGCCCTAATAATGAAATTTGGCCCATTTGACCCTTTTGTAGGGAAAATGCGTTTGGGTTTTTCATCAAAAATTTAACCTTTAAAATTTGGGTTTAAGGGGAAAACCCCCAATTTTTTTCCCCGGTCTCCCCGGCCCAATTTTGAAAGGCGGCAAAATTAGGGCTCATCACAGGCAACGAAATGGATGTTCCCCCGAGGTTTTATTCTACCCGGTGGGGTATCCCGGGTCGGTTAAGGTCCCGCACGGTCCCAAGTAGGGCTCCGGGAAGGGGGGTTTTCCATAAAACTTGGTTATTGTGGGCATTTGACCTTCCATGGCGTTTCACTTGATCCTTCAAGCCTGATCCCAGAGGGCCCCCTATTAGCCCCCGTAGTTTGCAGTTGCTTTTAAGCGAGGGTTCCGGGCTCCCAGCCCCGCGGACTCCAAACTTATGGCTTGGTATCTTGTCACGATTTGGTTGTATAAATGCTGGAATAAATTTTCCCGGGGTTGGTACAATACCCCAGGGAGGCAGGGTGGTTTAGCGGAGGTCCCAGGGAAAGGGAATGGGTTTTTGCTTGGTCCCGGGAAATGGGGAAGGGGTTTAAACGGGGGGGGTTTTGGAAACGAAAAGCAGGGGAAAAAGGGTTTGCGCGGGTTTACTGCCCAAAGAAAAAGGAACAAGGGCCCCGGAAAGGCAAATTCCCCGGCCGAAGAAAGGGCTGGAAAAACAGGGGTCCCAAAACACAATACTCAAACAGTGACCCAAAAGGTTGAGGAGTTTATTTAAAGGGAAACCCGGAAAAGGAAACGGAAAAAAGAGGGAACCAGTTGAGCCCAAACCCCCATCTTAAATGGGGCCCAAAATTAAGGGCATAAAACAGTTAGGAAGTTCCGGCATAGTAGGGGATTCCTGAAGCTTCCCTTTTTCCCCCGTTTGGGGGATAGAGTTAAAGGTAAAGGAACAAGTCGGCCCCGGGGAAAAAGGAAAAATATGTTGGGATGGGAAACCCTGGCTTCCCAAGTGATCCCCCCAAAACCCAAAACCCCCAAAAAAAACCAGTCTTTGAAGTAAGGCCGGGAAAAGGGGGGGAAAAGCCGACCCCCGAATGTTGCATCGGGAAAAAGTTTGGGGAACCCTTGTTCTTTTGTGCCAAGCCCCCTTTCCCCATAGAGTGTGCCCCCCCACTTCCCCTCCCGGTGCCCCCAGTATTGACGGGAAAAAAGAGTGGGGATTCCCCCAGGGGTAATCACCACCGCTGGAATCAAGGTCAAGTGTGCCTCCTGCAGACCCAGAGGTTTCACCGGGACCTGAGTCCACACAGATACGGCACTCCCAACATTCCAACTTTGGCAGAATGCCAAGCCGTTATGAAGAATATGTGGTGAAAACTCAGGTTACCGGGACGGCAACCCTTAAGCCCTGGGGACGAGGTGTAACAAGGGGGTGTAGTAAGTCACTCACCCTGTAGATGGCGCCAGAACATTTGAGATGAAGTGTGGTAGTTGCCTGATTACAGGGGGAAATGTTTTGAGGGGACACAGGGACAGGAAGAGGAAAGGGAGGAGTTGGGAGCCAGAGAGGACATGTAGAGAAGAGAGTGAGGAGGCTGAGAGTGTGTCTCCCTGCTCTGTGAAGAGGTTTGGTGGAGCTGTTACTACACATCAGACTGGAAGGGTTTACCAGTGCCTCTGCAAGTGTCCTAATAGAATAGCTGCTGGTTGGTCTCAGAACACGCATTGTGGGAGAGGGAGTCTCCCCACATGCAGGCTTGCCGCTGAAGAGAGACCACGAAGAGATTGAAAGACTTAATCACAAACCTGTTGAATAATACCTCTTGTGAACTGTTTGTATTCACTCTTTATCAGTCAAGTTAAACAGAAAAGTATCCTGCCGGGTTAGTTGCCGTTCTTTACACCCGCACTGATATAACCTAGAACACTGCTACATGGAGACTATATAGTGATCTGACACCAGCTCAGGTCACATCACATTACAGTGATACAGCACTGATCCAGTAAAGAAGTAAAATAACCAATGTATCATATATATGGTTGCTATTGCCAGTTCTCTTTTGAAATTGTATAATCTATAATTTTGAAGTACTTGAAATGCCTCTGTAAAACATGTGAGAATGCTGTTTCTTTTTCTTGTGTTTACTTGGAAAATCTTAAAATAAAACCTTATAAAAAAAAAAGAAGTAAAATAACCCCTGAAATCAGGGACTCACCGGAGACGTCATATCTGAAGAGTCGTTCTCTTCTCTTGTGTCATTCTTATTCCCTTTTCTTCTACATCCGTTCCACACCGTCATGATGACCCGGCCACAACTCATCCCTGCAAAACACAAATATCTTAGAATCCTCACTTTTCCAGCATCTCTTTATCTCTTCCCACCTCTGTACAAACCTCCCAGGGGTGAGAGAGCGGGTACAAGCCATAACTTAGAGGCCTAGTATCCTAAGGGGTTGGAGGGTGGGGAGAGAAATGACCCCTGGAGATACTACAACTATGGGCTGCTCCCCTCTCAATTATATTACCAGGTTGGGCAGACAAGACCCTAGGTAGGTTGGCAAATGGGCAGGGCCCCAGGTAATTAGACAGGCCCTATTTAGGTAGGTAGACTCCAGCTGGATAAGTTGCTAGGCCGGCCCCAGGTAAGCTGGTGGGTACCTAGCCACGGGTGGGTAGGTAAATAGCCCTCAGGTAGATAAGCAAAGGGCCCCCTTTGGTAAATATACAGGTAGTTAGGTGCCTTTCCCTTTTTCTAAATGTGCAGGGAAGTCGGGCCTCCTTTAGCTAGTGTGCAGGGGGGGGTTTCCCCCTTTTGTTTGTAGGTAGTTTTTGGGTCCCCCTTTTGGGTTTGTTTGGGTTTGGGAGTCAGGGCCCCTTTAGTTTGTAGGGAGCCAAAGGGCCCCCCTTTTTGTTTAAAGGGAGGTCCCGGGCCCCCTTTAGATGTAGCCCGAGTCAGAGCCCCCTTTAGATGTTTGCCAGAGTCCCCGGGCCCCCTTTAGAAAGTAGCCAGAGTCAGGGCCCCACCTTTAAACCTTGTCCTCCCCCCGCCTCCCTTGGGCCCGGGGTCCCCCCGGCGCTTCCCGCTGGATTTTTGCGGCCCTGCAAAGGCGGCCGGGGGGGAAGTGACGTCACCGCGCTGCCTAAACCTCACTAGTAGGGGGCCCGGGGCACGGCAAGGCTGGGAAAGGGCCAAAAAAACCTTCGCCCGCCAAAGGAGATCATCCCGGGGCGCGGGGCCCCCTAGGGGGCGCTGTGCTCCGCGACACCGGGGAAAAGCCCCCCCCCGGGGCATTTTTGCCCCCCCCCTTCCCCCCCGGGGGTCCTGGGGGGCTCCCGGGCCAGTTTGAGCCGGTTTTGGGGGCCCGCCCGGGCCCCCGGGGCCCCCCCTCAAACATGAGGAAAAAAAAGGGGGGCCCCCCTTGCCCCGCGGGCCCCCTTTTTTTTTTCCTTGGGGCCCCCTAGGGAAATACCGGCCCTTTTCCCCCCTTTTTGGCGGGGCCCTGGGGTTTTGTCTGACAACCCCGAGACCTTTTTGGCTGGGGGTTGTCCAAAATGTCATCTGGGGGGAGGAAAAGTGGATTTCCTAATCAACCTATCAAGAACCCTTGGGTTGCTGGTCCCCACATGGCCCCCAGATGAAAAAGCGGCCGTTGTGGGCCTCACAGAGTGACCCCGTGCGAAAGTCCCCTTCCCGTGCGTGAACCCCGGGCCTGTCCAGAAAAATTTTGCCCCTGCAATCGCAGGTTGAAGAAATTTTGCCCCCCTCTCTGTCTGAAATTCTGTTTTTTTCTAAAATGTACCCGATACTGTTTTTATAAATATGATAAATTTCCACCCTGTATTTGACTCCAAAAGAACCCAAAAAAAAAAAGCTGGCTAAAACCCCCTTTGGGTATAAATTGTGCTCCACAAATGGCCAAAAAAAATTTACTTTTATGTGTCGTTTAAAAAAAACTGGGGTATTTTTACTGAATGTAAAAGGGACAAACAGGCTTTAAATTTAAACCCTTTGGATATGAATTTGCTACAGGAAAAAAAAAGAAATTTTTTTTGGGAGTGAAAAAGACGGTTTTTTTTTTTTAAATCACCACAACAGCAGAACAAGCTTAATTAACCCCCGGGTGTAAATTGTGCAAAAAATTGACAACCCCAAAAACTACCCGCTTTGGGAAATACCACAAAATAAAAATTAATGGGAAAGCGCTACCATGCAAGTCCGGGTACGGCTATAATAGAATGGGGCAACCACCCCTGCCTCTTTTCTCCTTCGCTTCGGATTTCCCGAAACCCCCAGCCACCGGCCCCCCCAAAACTCAAATCCAAAAAAAAAAAACAAACCGGGGTCCAGCGATGGATAATTTTTTAAGGGCCCAAATTTTAATTTATAAAAGGGACAAAAAAGGAGGGGACAGACAGGGGGAAAAAACACCCCACTGTTTCGGGCGTTTCGGACCGGCCCTTGTTCCCCGAGGGCTTTATCCCTTTCTTTTCCCTTTCCCATTTGTCCCTTTTTATAAAAAACTTTGGGTTTAAAAATTATCCATCGCTGGACCCGTTTTTTTCCTTTTGGATACCGCTTTTTTAGCGTGGTTTTCAAAAGGCGTGTAATTTTTTGGTACCAAAAGCAAGAGAAAAACTTGTAAATTTAAACCCTTTGTTTTTTGAATTACCTAAAGGGAAAAAAGTCTTTTTTGGCGGGGAAAAAAACGGTTTCTTTTAGACACCACAAAAGCAGAACAACGCTTAATTAAAACCCCTGGGTGTTCCCAAATTTCGCAAAAAGAATTGAGCAAAACCAAAAAAAAGGGCGTGGTAAAATTTTAATTGTAAAAAACCCCTGTTTCTTTAAAGAATAAAACAGGAAAAAGGGTTAGATAAAAACCCCTTGGATAAACCAAAATTTCTGTGAGCAGATAGCATTTAAAAAGTATATGCAGCGCATTGGACAACACTGGGGGTTCGTTCCAATACTCCATAAAAAAAAGAAAATTAAAAACTTTAAAAACAGTCTCTGAGACAAACTGTGAAAAACCCCCAAAAAATCGGGTGTAACAAAAAGGTTCTTTTGTAAGAGATTTATTAGCAGCAGTACAAACCCTTCCCTAAACAGGGACAGGAGAGTGGTATGAGCTCCCAGCGTCGCGCCCGGGGCTTAATAGGGGCGGTGACTTTACAGAAACCCTCCCCGGTCTCTGTTTGGCTTAAACTCTGCCCCCATGCATGTAGGGGTATTTCCCTTCTTCCTTCCCCGAAATTCTTTGCCCCATGTAAAGGGCCCTGTACTCTCAGCCATTTTATCAATTTAAAACACAATTTGTTCAAGTGAAGTACCCCAAAGTTCGGGTTTTGTTTCCCGAACCGAAGTTTTTCCCGGGAAAATTTTAAACGAATTCTACTTCGTTAAATCAATTTTGCCCCTTTTTAATTATATTGTGATTTTTGAAGGGGTATTCCCAGATTTTGGTTTTAAATTTTGTTTAAGAAATTTTAACTAAAATTATTGGGGTCCCTTCAAAAAGATCTGTTAAAATTTTTTATGATCAAACCCCTTTTTTTTTTCCTCTAAAATTTTCCCAAAAAGTTTTTAATTTTTTTATTTTTTGATTTTTTATGTAAGGTCAACCTTCTAGAAATTCTTAATTGCAGAAAATATTTTGTTTAAGATTATCCCAGACTGCTTTTGCCCCCTGCTAAACGGGGGCCTCCCCCGCCCCCCGTGTTGGGCTTTCAAAAGAAAAATATAACTAAGCAAGAGTGAAGAAAATAAAAGCGACTTTAAATTTAAAACATATCCTCTAAAAATTTTAACAAACTGTCAAAAGGGAAATTTTTCTTTCTTGTGATTCAAGTCCTTTGTAGGCAAGGGCGGGACAAACTTGAATATTTCCCTTTTCGAACCCAAAGGGGTGCACCTCATACCCAAAAGCCAAGTAAATGGAGCAAAGGAAAAAAGACAGACCCGGAACCCCAACCAAGGCGTGTGACGTTTTCCCGGGGGGTGTCTTGCCCCTTCCTCAAAAAACAATTTAACCTTCTAGCAAAGGGGGATTAATATCTTTACCCATGCAAAATATTTTAAAATTTGGGTATAGGGGGTAAAGGGGAAGGGCCCTATGGCCCCCAAAACCTGTTTTTTGATTTTTCCTTTTTAAAAAATGAGGGATAAAATTTTAAACACTTTTAAGGCTCCGTCCTTTATTATTTCTGATAATTTTCCCCCTTTCCCGTCCCCCAAAAAAAAATCAAAATTGCAAAAAACATTTTTAAAATGCTCCGAATTGAAAAAGCATTGGGGTTTTCCCCCAAGGCCCCCCGCCCCCCCCCCAAAAATTTTTTTCCCAAAAACCGAAAAAAAAAAATAAATTTGGATTGCCCCCCCTTGAAAAACCCCCCCCGCCCCCCCCCCCCTCCCCCCCCCCCCCCTAATTACCCCCATGGGCCACTTACAACCCCCAAAGGGTTCAAAAAAGAGAATAAAATTGGCCCCCCTTTAAAAATCCCCCCTCCCTCCCCGAAACGCCTCTAGAAGTTCTATGTTTTACCATTTGGGGGAAATGATTTTTTTGTGCGTTTTTTAAAAAGTTCAACCTTTGTTTTTTCTCTGTCCCTTCCCCCCAACCCCTTTCCCAAACCCCCGTTTTACTATTAATAGAACCTGTGGAGGGTTCTTTTAAAAGCAGAAATCTCTGAATTGACAAATCTGAATTTAAATCCAGGGGTCCTTGCTCAAATTTTCTTACCTTTCTGCATGCTAATTTTTCGGCTAAGGACAGTGAATTGTCACCCTCCGGGAAAAGGGGGTGAATTTTAGTTCTCCCCCCCTTAGACCCGCGTTAAATGGTCCCCCAAAAGGGGGGATTCTTTTAAACCCGCCAAGATGAAAGGGCACACTCAAGTACTATAAGGGCATCCTATTTGTGGGATGGCCCTGCCTATCTGCGCCATTTCCATCCACTACAGGTTGCCCTTTTTGCCTCATTAAACGCCTAAGCAGAAAGGGGCAAAAAAAATTTTGGACCCTGTTTTAAAAAATTAAATGGCAATCCATTTTTCCGGGGGGCTTAGCTTTTTTTAAATGAAAATGACGTCTAAATTTTCCTTGGGGAGTTAAGGGGCATCTAACTTGTCTTTTGTTCCGCAGTAAGAGGGGGTTTTTTTTAAAAAGGGTTTTCCAGAGTCTAAAATAGTTAGAATTTTCTTCCCTCCCCAGCCGGGTATATAGGGCGATAAAAGGTATGAAAGTCCTCTGCTACGGCCCCAGGGGTTTTAAAATTTGTCCCATCCGGTTGACCAGAACCCCTTTGAGGGTTCGGAGATCTCCAACATTTTGGGGGTATACTTTTGCCATAGGAGCCCAAAGGGCTTGTTTCCCCGGTTAGGTTCCCCATGTACATAATTCTGATTTTGATCTCAAGTGCCAAAGAGTCAGCCTAAACCTTAAAAACGGCCACAGAGTGAAAGTTCCCCTTGACATATGCCTTAAACGCATCCCAATTTAAAAAAGAAGAAATTTTTGTTTTATCAATTTCTAAATATTCATCCCCTTGGGAGTGAAGTGAGCAAAGGTGGATGGTAAACCCGTAGGATTAAACGGCAGGCTTTGATTAAAGAGGTCGACCAGCAGGGGGGTCCCCAATAGGGGAAAGGTAGAGACCCAACGGGACAAATAGTCGGCCCCGAAAAAAGGAGAAGTTGCTATTATAAGGGTAGATCAATCCCGAAGTGCTTATTTAAACCCAGTGAAAAAAATAATGAGAGGTAGGGGTGAGAAGGCGCCAGGGATCAACCAGCCCCAACCCCCCCACCGCCAATTTAAAAAAGAGTAAAGACTACTGTCCGGATACCCCCCTGAATTAATCTGTCCTGTTTAATCCCCCGTCATGTTAAAATTCCAGCCACAAATGGAGTGTTAGGCAAACCAGAAAAGCAACTGCCAATGAATAATACCAATTGAAAGGGGGGGGAATGTATGTAAAAATCATAACAGCGCTTATTAATCTATGTGCGTATAAAAGATATATCTCCCCTGTTTATCAATGTATTACACTCCATGGCTTGCGGGTGTACGGATCTGGGCCTAGCGATGGGTCTTTTGCGGCAATAATATCTCCCTAATTGACTGAAAAACTCATCACTAAATTATGTTTTGAGTCGTTCAGCCCCCCACATTCCGGAAAAAGATTTTTAAAGGGAAACCCTAAATTTGGGCATAAAAAGTAATAAAAACAAGGATACCCTAAAGCCCCAAAATCCCAGTCAAAATATCTGGTCACCGAATATCCCCCAGGCACCCGCAGATAAAGTACGGTCCCCCTATGCCCGCACCAACACAAACAAAGAACCGTGTATCCCATCCCCCCCCAATCAATCTCGAACTTTTTGGGTGTATATCCCAAACTTTTCACGTTAACCCAGAAAGGGGGAAAAAAAAACCCCTTAAAGTACAGGGCATTACAAGGGTTGTGCATTGCTCAAAAACCCGAGTGTTTAATAGAAGGCACCTTTAAAATAAAAGCAACAAGGCGTAATTTCGTTGAAAAAACCGAAGGGTGAGAAAGGGGAGGAAAGGGGGAAAAAAAAAGAAACGGAGGGAAATAGGAGGGAAAAACCGGTTATCATGGAAAACCCCCCATACAAAGGGGATTTATTGAAATAGTAAAAGACTCAAGACATTACTATATGAAAGGGGCCCCTAGACTCGCAGAGGTTCTCTCTAGTGGGAAGTGAATTTTGGGCCCAGTTTGGGCCTACGCAAGTTGACCCTAAGGGGGTTTTTTCCCGCAGTCCTGAGCTCCACAGGTTGTCGAAGAAATTGGTTCTTTCCCCCCTTGTACACGAAGTTTGGGTGGGTATAGAATCAATTTCATGTTAAGAGTTTGGCTAGGAGGAAATA